>JAANSP010004228.1:0-10416 GCA_036850745.1 Homidia socia
TCTCTGGGGTATGCCATAAATCGTGGACTTGCTCATGCCTTTCTCTTTGAAGTGTTTTACGGTCTTATACTTTGAACTTTTTCAAAGTGGGAAATGACCCGTTTTGTCAACTCTTGATTAGTGACCGTTTTTTTTCAAGATGAAAATTTTCAAGCAGTAGAAGGAAATTTATGGTATCTGTACAGTAAAATATGAGGAATCCAAATATGCAAACCATCTTTTCTTATCTCTAATCCTAATCAGGAATTTTCGCAAATTTATCCATTCCGAGGAGTGGTGACTCACCCTTTAACTAGCAAATGCACCTTTTTAAGATACCAGAAGAAGCGTATATTTTTCCCCTTATGCTACAGTATTTGTTAATACAAAACTCGTAACCCACAATCTGTGCACATGTATGCTGCTGAGACAGAAAAAAGGCTTAAAACGATTTATTTATTTGATTTATTTCAATAAAAACATGACAAAATAATAAGTAAATAATTTGTTATTCACTATTGATTTTATTTTTTGTCGTATTTTTAAAGCCTACTACATTTCTATCTACTCGACTCAATAACGAAGAGATTTTTAACTTTCATAAATTTATTATCTACTCATACTTAAACTTACGCACATAAAAGTTACAAGCATAACTAACTCTTATTGCTTTGGAATAAAATGGTGTTTTTCGAAGCAGAAGGGGCCGTTCTTCACAGGGCAAGTCCAACCAAGTAAGTAAAAAGGCACAACAATATGCAAATGCTTTCTACAACTCACCTTTTAGATTAAAAAATGGCACAAAAATTTGTTTTTTATTGAAAAATGGCCAGGGTAAAACAACTTTAAGCTTACACTGCACTATGAAACTTTTTGTATACCCAACGCAAGCATTCACAATGTGTGCAGTTAAGTTACTTGTGGATATTTTAACGCAAATACATATATTATTGTACAATAATTTACAATTAAATAGTTCTAAAAGTCTACCAGTTTATAATTAGAAGCTAGTGGATATTAAGACTGTGCTACAAATATTAGATAATCCACCTATAACTGTTACAAATGTAATTTTCTTAATCAAATAAAATTCTCCACTTTCCACTCCCACAATTTTGAATGCCCTAATCAGTCTCTTAGCAAGCTTTCCATGGCAGTTGCTGCTTCTTGTTAGTTGCTTTTGAAACCTAATACTGTAGTCATGTACCGTTGATGTAAATTCTATAAACAAGAGTAACACCATCGTACCAACAACAGTGCATGATATTCCAAAAAATGCTACCAGAGGACCTCCTCTATCATAGAGACGTATACTAACAATCACGGACTGTACAATTAATACACTAACCATTGACTTCATTGACGGCACATAGAATTTCCCATGCACGTTGTTGTACACAGTTGTGATAATTCTCAATTTAGAATATATTATCATTTGACTTTCTAAATATTTTATTGAAGAGTGTGCAATTAAATTTACCAGCATCAGATTAACCGCCGTTTTGAAAGTATGCAAAAATTGAAGGTTAACGTGAATTGCAAACAATAACGTTCCCCAAATGTAAAGACACTCCCAAACATTCAGAAAATGTCCAAGAACATAAGCAACAAAAGCAGGACATCCGGGAAAGAAGTAAAGAAGGGTTACATGAAGATAAGATCCACTATTCCAATTTTCGTTCTGAAAGTACACAAAGATAGGCATAATGGAAGGAATGAAACCGCAGAGAGAATACATCCCAACAGTAAATAAAATTTTTGTTCTAAAACGCTGGGAAGTTGAAAACGAGTCTGGTCCAAAATGTTCTGAAATATAGTGATTTATTAAATATTTGAAATATTAGGATTAAATTTTTATAAATTCTATAATGGGATAGAAATATTTCACCTTCCAAATTTGTAATTAGCTTGACA
Organism: Homidia socia; assembly: GCA_036850745.1. Taxonomy (NCBI): domain Eukaryota; kingdom Metazoa; phylum Arthropoda; class Collembola; order Entomobryomorpha; family Entomobryidae; genus Homidia; species Homidia socia. The sequence continues at coordinate 1,894 of JAANSP010004228.1, forward strand.
CATCCGTTGGTCAGTTGCAACACGTTATGAGAGTCGAGAAGGTTCGGAATAATGTGCACCACGGCAACCAGCACTGCCATGCTCCATTGACTGTGAAAAGCAATCTTGGTGTATTACCTGATTGGCAAGGTAACTAGAAATCAAATAAAAGAAAAGGAACCAACGAACAGCACATATTGCAATGATTATTAGAGCTGCTAACAGCCACAAGACGTAATGAATGGAATATTTGTCAAGTTTCTGTGTAATCTGAAGACCCAGTTTCCAACTCGATTTATATGGAAGAATGATAAATATGTAGAAAAACTGAAAAAAATTTCTTAGAAAGCCTTCCATTTATTAAGTGAAAATTTCAGCGGTTTCTTTCCACACACGGAGAAAGCAATACACGGCTGAACATGCCCGTTACTAGAACCGTGCGCCAATGGCTGCAATAATAGAAATAATATGCATACAAAGCTATTTTTAACAGATATTTACCACAGGATACAGGGCAGATAAATAGAAGTAACATGTATATTAAGCTGTACTACTGTATCGTGTAACGTGCAATTAAATGTCACAACGATATCGTGCATGAAAACTGGCTGAAGTACAATATAGGGTCCTCGTGAGCATTAATTATCATAAAACCTATAACGATTTTGTTAACGAAATAGCGGCTAAGCCGCAATAAGAATAAGCAATTATGCTTTTGTCAAAGTACTTATATTGTGAAAATGACATTTTACGTTGGTAAATTTTCCTGCTAATGGCAAGACCAGCCCATACATGCACAACACAAATATATGGTCATTTTTATGTGCTTACTACTTTTTGTGCTCAACTTTTTACTAATCATTTATGTAAACTTTGTGAGGGCCAGTTTTTTTTGCAAAACCGTGTGGAGTTGGTTGGCAGGCATGCATTTCTATTTAATCAGTTTGAAATTTTGTTTTAAGTATAATAAATATAGCACATTAAATTGAGTTTTTAACGCATGGATTGTTTGGACAAGGGTTCGGGTTGACACGGGTTAAATTTGTTTGGTTCGAAAGTCAGTAAATATGGGACGCACCTGTTTTTGACCTCTCCTGGAAAATTATGCTTTGTTCAAAATAGGATGTTCTGCAGAATATTTTTGACAAGCATATAGGACTTATCGGGAAAAAAATTTCATGCACATAGGAGGAATTGATAAAAGAGTAGCGATTTACAGTTCCAGGTTAATTAAAACGTATACTTTCTGGATCAATGCTTATTTATTCGTGAAGAATTGGCTTGATTGTTTGCTGTATTTAATACTTTGTCTTGGAAGTGTTCGTTAAAGCTAAAGCAAACTACAGCTTGTTGTCAATTGTTTTGTCCTTCTCTTTTCCTGCAACCTTAAATAAAATCGGTTCTGACTGGTTTACTATACAGCTGTAAAGACCTTTTCATTTGTGGTCCATCTCGGATGAACCACGTGCTAAAACTTTGGCAACGATATTTGTTTTCACTGTTGAATGTTAATGCATAATGACAATCAAGAAATGAGCAGATATTTGGTAAGAGAAACACCGCAAACATGAAACTTAGAGTTTTGCAATGATTTAAAAACTCTATGGAGCTTTACAAATTAATTGGTAATTATCAACTTAAAGTTTGAATTGTCAACTTTTCAGTTTTTTCAATCTATTAGCGAATAAAGCTCGTGCAAGTTTAGATTACAACAATCCTATGAAAATATTGGTTTGAAATTTTGATTTCATTATCGCTAGGCCTATTAAAGCCTATAAAATGAGCAGTTAGTAAGTTAACGAATGAAAAGAGCTATAAATTGCTAGCTTGCGAGTAGCTCCTAACAAATTAACTTAAATCCAAATTATTGGAAAGTCTTCGATAATTTTCAAGAAAATTTCATTCTCTGGGCTCAGCAATAAACGGATATAGCATAATAGGGAAATGTAATTACATGACAGGCCACGTGCATGACTACAAAAGTTTGTATAACTAAATTTACAACACGTTACGACATCACTCACAGTATAACTTGTAATTTTAATAAAAATGCAGCGAAAACCATTTTCAGGGAGGTTGCATTACGATAAAGGTTCCTAATAAATGACACATTTAAGAACTTTTATAGACAGCAAAACTTTTATCATTTTGATTAACGCAAAAATGGCGGAGGCGGAGCAATAAAGAGAAAAAAATATTATCTAGCAAAGCTGTATAATTAGCAAATCAACTTTTCTAATCGGTTGACATTAAAATCTTAATGCCCTTTGATGGTAAAAATATTTAGGTTTGATTGGTTTTAGCTGGTTTGCACACTTTTATAAAATTAAGACATCCTTCTTCACCCTAAAAATAAGAGGCTTGGCAAAACAAATGACAGCTTTGATACTTTTGCTTTGACAGTATACTGAGCAGTTATTAAAATAAGCAAGTTTTACTACCACGACAATAAATTACCAAAGAATGCATAACTACTGTAATTTTAATAGCCTCTTTGACATTTCTTATTTATTTATTAATGTTAATGTTATTCATAAATGTCATATAAAAGAAACTAACTTCATATAATGGATGGTTATTACATGATGTAGAAATTAATCGATTTCACCTTGATAGTACCATCAGGTTTTGTCAAAATTTATAGCACTTCAACAGGCTATGTACACTGCAAAATTTTTGTTTTTGATTTAATGGCTGGTGCTTACAACCTTTGTTTGCTGTACATCCTATAAAATGGAACGAAAAATTCTAAGAGTGTATTTTAGCTTTCTTCATAGAATACTTTCTACTCCGTACCAATTTCATTGGGATAGTGACTCGACAAATTTTCAAGTGTATTTTTCCCTTGATACAAGAAGCAAGTCATATATTTTGTGGAAAATTCTTGTTTTTTACTTATTATGTGTTTTCTACTTTTGCCTACTCCTCTCTCTACTCATCATATATGGTCCAATTTTTATCAAAAACAAGGAATTCTTTCAGTTAATATTCCTTTCAATGTGGGCGATTGGCTTTTTCGCTTTACTTATAAACTTTGTGCCGGATTATTGTTGTGGAAACGAAATTGTTCTGTTTGTGAACGCTACAGAAAATATGATAACACACTTGGAAAGAAAGCATTTCCATAACCAGCGTGCATTCCAAAATTCAAAAAGGATTCGTGGACAAATGCTTGCAGGCCTAGCAATTTACAGTTTGTTCACAAATGTTATATTTGTCCCTCTTTTCCTACTATTTCAAAAAGAAATTTGGACCGTCGGTAGTCATGTGATCCGAGTTCTTGTTTTCATATTTGGTTCATATGCTTCATCGTTGGCAGAGATACTGGCTCTTATTGTAGACGTGTGGTGGGGATCCTTAATGTGGGGTGCGGGCGCAATGATTTTCCATGTAAACTTTCTTTTTATGCACACATTCAAATGTACCCTCGACAATGTCATCAAGTTAAGTGAACAAAATACACAGCGCGAGTCACCAGATAATCAAATTAGGGAAGCTATGGCGGTCTGCAGGAAACTTAGAGTTTTGACAACAGTTTACAACAACATTTACGGAGCTTTATATATCAGTCCATTTAAAACAATGATTGGGCTTTGTCTGGTCAATGGAGTAGTTATGTCTGTTCGACTGGCAGGGAAAGATTCTACTATAATGGCGTTTGGGGTGAGCATGACAATTTGTTTTGGTGTGGTACTCATCATCTTCCTCACATTTATGTCCATGGTAAACCAATCTAGTCTTAAGTTGAGGGAATTCTTAAAAGGGAAAACGGCTTTGAGCCCGACAGTTAGAAGAATGCTCAGGTCTTATAAGGTTGAATCGGTAAAAAGTGGAAATTTCTATGCAATCAAGAAAATTACGTGTCTGTCCTTTCTGGGATTTGTGGGAAATATTACTGGATCAGTGCTTTTGTCTTTTGGCATGTGAACACGACCAAGTTGTGGGATTCAACGACGAAATCGGAAATTACTTGAAAGGAATTTTGTCAATATTAAACAATAACTTATATTTTCTTTATAATGAAACAAACGACTGTTTTAAACATGGCAAAAAGTAATTTCAATTTTTATTCTTTTTCGCATATCATCATATAATGTAACAAAATCGAAATCAATTAATCGCTAAAACATACGTACTTGCGGTATGGTATCTAACGTTCCTGCGCTAAATAGAAAACTAACTCTTTTTGTGCATAGTTTCATTAAAATGCAAGTAAAAGTGTGAATAGATTGAAAAGATTATTTCAAGTGATAATGAGTATATTGATAGCTAGTAATTGTCATTGTATTAAATAAGGAGTAATTCCAAGGAATGTTCAAACCCATCCTATATTAGTTGGCAATGTTGGTACGTAATGAAAAAGCTTTTTTACTACCGTGTATCTTCAAGAGACTTCCTTTGGGAAATGCACAAGTTTACCAACTGAAAATGAAGCAATAGAAATTACCATACAAATGACTGTAAACATATTAATTTAAGGAGCTAATGCAAGATAGCATAAAAAATACCATGATATAATGAATGAATAATAATGTAGCTACATATGTGTCATAGTCAGAGCGTTGTTTTTGGTGGTAGAAGCGTATTTGCAATTTTATACTGCTAATTTGGGGGCCAATAAAAGTAACATTTCTTGAATAATTACTTCACAATGAGTTGTTTAAGTTTATTTTTCTATATGAAAAAAAGGAATAAAGTAAACAAGTAGGTGCGAATGTACATTCTTGCTAAAGTTACAAGTTTTCCGATTGGAAGCTATAAATTTTACTTATGTAAAAACTATTATATATGAAATATGATTCTATTGTATACACATATGACTTGTATATTTTCTATTGAAAATATGAACTACCACTATTAAAAATAAACATCTTTCCTAGTTGATTAATTTCCTCCAAATCGAAGATTTTCTCAAAATTCAAGACACAAAGTAATTTAATATCTGGCAACATACTCTGATTGTTTCCTTCTTGTGGTAAAAGGGTTTTTGGTAAATTCTCTTTCAACAATAAAAGAACAAAAATAATAGCACTCAAGTTTCCTGTTCATTTAAAAGTGCAGCATCGCACATAAAATTTTATCAAGGTTCTTTGTAAACCTTCTATACGTTTATGCTGTAATTAATTGATTTTTTGAATTGAATTTTGCTCTCCCAGTCCCAAAGCTCTACTATACACATTTAAATGCTGACAAGCCGGATTTGTGTATACGTCTAATTTAAGCAAATATGCAAATACACTTTTGAGCTACATAGAGTTAAAAATGCCAAGTCTGAGAAAACAAATAAAGTTAGTACTCTACTGAAGTTTTTGTTTATTGTTTTGGTTTTATAGGGTGAAATACTAGTAAATACTGTTTGCTTCAATTAATATTGTATGGACATCCTCGCAATAACGAGCATAAATTATTGATTTGTTTGTTGATTGACAGAAAAACTGGACAATTATTTACCGAATTCGGAGCATTATTTTTTTTCTTCTATTTATCAAATATTTGTTGCGATATTTTGATGATAACAGAAACTCATAAACAATTATAAATATATGTAGCTTTCTCATATCTACATGATGAAGACAAACACTAATAAGGATATTGTCAATACTTCCCATAAAAATTATACATCATCACTATTAAATTATTAAAACAGGTCAAATTTCACAGGAAAATATAATTATCCGAAAAATGTCTAGAGAATATTGCTCTCTTTTTGAGAAATCTAAACTAAACAGTACAACTGTGGTTTTCGGTACTTACGCACGATAAACATTTCTGTTGCAAACCAACATGGAACAAAAGATTTTACGGCGATACTACAGTTTACTTCCTACTGGTCTTGCCTGTCCTTATAAGCTTCACTGGGAAAGCGACCCAATAAATTTCCAAGTTTACTTCAGCCTGAACACAAAGGGCAAACTATATCATCTTTGGAAATTTATTACATTTTATGGGCTATCTGTATTTTATTTTATATATCTTCTTTTCCTATTGACCTATTTTGGTCCAGTATTTTATAAAAACAAGGACTTTTTCCGACTGGTATTTCTTTCTTTGTGGGCTATCGGCGCTTTTGGTTTTTTTATCAACCAGTTGCCAAACTACGCTTTTGGCAAAGATATTGTTCTGTTAGTCAATGCGACCGAAAATTTGATTATACATTTGGAGAGAAAACATTTTAGCGATCCAAACGCATTCCGAAATTCAAAAAAGACGCGAGCAAAAATTTTGGCGTATTTGGCATTTTACAGCGCGCCGACAAACATAATCTTTGCTCCTATTATCATAAGATTTCAGAGAGATATTTTTACCGTCGGAAGTCAAGTGTACCGTTTGTGCATTTTAGTTGGTCGACAGTACGCCAAAATTTTGGCGTTCTCACTTGCTTTTCTTGTTGATATCTGGTGGGTGAATCTTATGTGGGCTTCGGGAATGATGATTCTCCACGTCAACTTTCTTTTCATGCACACATTCAAGTGTGCCATCGAGAATGTGATAAAAAGGAATAATCAAAATTCAGCAAGAGCGTCCCCGGAAGGCTTGATCAGAGAAACAATGTTGGTGTACAGAAAGCTAAGGATCCTGGCAGCCGTGTACAATCAAATTTACCGAGCTTTTTACATAAGCCAATTCAAAGGAATGGTTGGACTTTGCATAGTTAATACAGTTGTCATGTCAGTTAGATTTGCTGGGAAAGATCCAACCATATTTGCCTTTGGAATCAGCATGGTCTGTTTATGCGTTTTTTTATTGGTGGTGTTTCTTCTTTTTTATGTCAATGGTCAACCAGTACAGTGTTAAGTTGGGGGAGCATCTGAAAGGGAAAAGGGCGTTTAGTCCAAATGCTAGAAGGATGGTGAGGTCCTTTAAAGTGGAATCAGTGAGAAGTGGTCGCTTCTATGCTATCAAGAAAATAACGTGTCTATCCTTTCTTTCAATGGTAGCCAATTTTTCTGGATCAATCTTATTATCCTCCAGGGCATAAAATCCCAGCAAGTATTGCTGTATTTGTAGTTGGTGCAATACTTTCTAGTTGTTGTGTATAAAAATGTAAGAGAGAAAAATACTAATTACAACTTGATTAGTATTGGAATGCAAAATCTTTTGTTTCTTGCAGCGGTTATTTTTGAAGTAGAAGATATATAATAAATAATGTTTACATAATAAAGAGAAATGTCTATTTACAGCAAAAATGAAACAAAAACAATTTGAGTGTCTAGTAATAACTTAATTATGTGATGTCAACTTAAGTCACTGAAGAGTATCATTATTACTTCTAATCCGGATATGGTATCATGATTTCTACAATTGTGTAGTAACACTACAAATATAATTTTCTGTTCGATAAATTAAATTATTTCGCTATCAAAGTGATTTAACTTTCTGCCTATCAAATTCAACTTACATGAAAGCGAAAAAATTTATGATTAGCTATGTATAATTTCATCATACCTTGTTATTCAAACAATTTTATCATTTACATTGTTCATCAAATTCTTCACAAATGAGCCATTACCTGTGGAAAATGACTTGACAGAAAAAATAGATATGAACAATAACTCTTTTTGTTTATTATATTTAAAGATATAATTTTATTTGTCAAACGAATATTTATGGCAGTCCTTTATCTAGTCATATATAAGCAGTTTTTTGCTTTTGTACAAAGCACAGGAGCAAATTGACTATTGGGTATACCGGTGAAGGTACTTGTTTTATCTAACATAGCTTTGTGCCTTTAGGCAGGCTAAATAACTACATATTGTACAATATTATGATGAACTGAAAATAATAAAATAGTCACTCTGGAATGAAATGTTCGCACATCTTTTTATTGCAAGTACTTAAATGATGGTCTGTTTAGTTTGTTATAATTAGATTAATGTACTAAAATTATACGACATCGATGAGCTTCCGCATTGATGACGGTGATCCTTTCCTTGGACTTCGGTATTACAAATTAAAGGGTGGTAACTATGCTAACGTTTTTTCCCAAGTTAAGCTAATCAATTGATGTAAAATGGCAGGTAAGCAAGCTTAAAACTTAAACAATATTCGTTACAGTTACGATGGGTATCATAACTAAACTTCCAAGACGTCTTAATCGACCAAAGGTTTTAGTTTGTTTGGTTTAATTGGTTGTCCGCATTACTGTTTGTCAGGATGTTTGACTTGCACAGACTCACTGACAAAAAAGAAGAAGATTTCTGAAACATTGTAGTTTGTCATTCAGCTTCAATTAAAGTGTTTCCAAGAGCATTTAGGACTACAATTTAGTACGCGCTTCTTTAGTTAAAATTGCACCTGTAAAAGAAATGCAAAGTTTCCTATGCAAGATTTGAAAGAAATCAAAAGCCACTTACGTGCGGATAACTACCGAAAACATTCCCACGGATCTTTTTTGTTACAGTCAATTTTTTTCTTTGAAAGTGAAAAACAGAATTCTAAGTTTTTCAGAATCCAAAATTGTATTCACTTGACGATCGGTTAAGTTGAAAGCTGGTACGTAACATGCTTTCTAAACAGATAATTGAACAATTCATGCAGCTCCAC
>JAANSP010004229.1:0-10416 GCA_036850745.1 Homidia socia
TTATTATTATTTATACCAAAATATATTGACTGAAGGAAAAAGTGTTTAAAAACGATAAAAGGCTGTGCTCGGAATAGTATAAATGCAAATAAGCACAGTAAATATTGCAACATTTGCAACTCTTAAAAAATAGTTCGTAAACGGTGATAAAAAGTAAAAACACGCCAAAAGAAATCATCAATGTTTTTTTAAAGGAAATTGTACGAAAGCTTGTAACAACCACATAATATAACTGCTAAAAAAAATTCAAGCAAAGTTTGGCAACAAATCATTATAATCATTATATGAATTGAGTAAGTTATAAAAGTCCAACTTTTTGATGCTAACAAAAAAGCAGCAAACAATTCGCTTCTTTATTTTCTCCAACCTCAAAGCATGTCTACAATTCAAGTATTATAAATGGCACATCACCAAATGGACTTGGTTATTTGGATCATCATCACGACTATTATTATTTGAAGAAGAGATGCTTAGGTATGAATGTATTATGATTATTAAGTATAAAAGTTAAACTGTGCAATAAAAATCCTTATTAACTATTAATGATTATGATACAATGTTCATATAAAACATGCTTTTGGCCAACAAAATAATTATTTTATTTGCCGTATGAATTTTTCCATTTGCTTGTTTAGCTGATGTACAATGAATTCAGTTTTTGGTGGTTCAGTGGTTTAACTTTTTGGGTTTTTGAAAATTTGAAGAAAAAAGAAAGTTGAGTGGTTTGCATTTGTGCGAGTGAGTTTAAACTTTTCATTATCAGTTATCATTTGTTATTTTTCTTTGTAGGACCTCAGCAGGAGGAAGGAAAATACATGATGGGAATAAGTTAAATGATAGATATTGAGATTACAAAATAAATCTTGTCTTGTCTAACAACCTAGGATTGCGGTTTGTGTTTGTGATGCTTTTTAGCCATGAATTGATCATTTGACTCATAATGCCCCAGAACTTAGTCATTTGCCATTTTATTGTGATTGGATGGAATTAATGGTTGTTTTCCCCTTTTTAATGCCCAATTACACTGATATCGTCATAAACTCTATTAACGTTGAACTCATTCAGGTAATTTTTATATCTGTATGTTCAATTAACTTTAAGCCATGATGATGATTAACTACTCTACTGACTGATTTCACATTGTTTTTATTGCACATCTTTCAACAAAGTAACATAAGTAAGAATTCCTTTCAACATTTTCATAGTGTGCATGCAACATGCAACTTTTTGAAATGAAAAAAAAAGTTTTATAATAACCCAAATGTGGGTGCACCTTTTGAAATGTTTAAAAATCAATAACGACATCCCACAAGTAACAGCGCAGATCATGTTATTGCTAACTTCCCATCTTTCCATTTATTTGAAGAAAAAAATCGTTTCTTGTAAAACTCCAACTGACCGTTTATGTGGGTGCACCTTTTGAAATGTTTAAAAATCAATAACGACATCCCACAAGTAACAGCGCAGATCATGTTATTGCTAACTTCCCATCTTTCCATTTATTGAAGAAAAAAGTCGTTTCTTGTAAAACTCCAACTGACCGTTTTAACAAGACGACAATTAAGAGAAGCTCTACACTACTCCTCTGTGCATATTATTGCATGTTGCATGATTTTTTATTTGATGAATCTCAACAAGATTTCTAACATGCTATTATAGACAGATTCCTTGAATATAATTCTTATATTTAGACCTGCTTGAAAATTGCAGACACATGTGTGTAAAGTACTAAAAAATATTATGAAATACATATGCGAAGACTTGACTTGAGAAGAAGGAAGCCAACAAGCAAATAAAAGAGATGATGAATGACAGATGTGAACATCAGACCTTTTGGATGATTTTGCTCAACTTTTTGTGCAAACTTTCAGTTGAACCAGTCAGTAGCGTAGTCTATCATTATTGAACCAAGAAGAGATACTTTTGCTCCTTCTCTTCGTTCTGACTCTTTTTTCTAGCAGTGCTAATGGCAATGGCTTCTGTTTTTCACAGCAACCGGAACGCCGAACGGGATGATGATGAGATGGTGTTGTTAGGGTTAAGGTTTTTAAAATGTCAAATCAATGATCAATGCATTTCTCTCTCTCTCTTGCTATCTCGCTCTACCAGGATTTTTCTAATGATGCAGCCACAGTGCAATGGCAAAAAAACCAAACTCTTCAATAATAATAATAATATTAAAAATAACAACAGGATTTAGAAAGAGCTGGGGAAAAAATTCAGTCCTTTTTTTCCAATTACCTACGCTAGTTAAGTTTGGTTGAAAGGTGTGTGCAATTCCATATACTGTCATGCATGTTGTTATTATTATTATTACACTATACCTGACCTGAACTGGATCATGTAACATCATCATGAATCATTGTGAATCAGGCCAATTTTTGCGAACCGAAATGTATAATAAAAGCGAGAAAGATTACGTTGCAGACATGCTAACCCTAATATAACAAACACTCATGGTCGTGGTAGCAGCGTTTCCTTTTCCTTCCTCCATCACCATCATACAGGATATTATTATCATTTATCACGTATGAATATATTTTCTGTGCAAACAGACACGGCTGCTGCACTAACGACCAGTCAAGTGCTAGGAGGAGACTAGGGAGGAGGAGAGTGTTCTCCTGTTTATGTCTACCTAAAAAACGTGAATTGCTAGAAAAACCGTGTATTTTTAAGTGCCAACAACGCTACACAATATAATGCTAGAGTAAATAAAGTCACTTTTTCCCTATAAAATAAATTTCTTTTTTTATTCAAGTAAAGTAAACAAATTATTCAATAAAGTAGCACACACGGGACGGGGAAATGATTTCTCTTCTCGACAGTGTCAAAAGAAGAATTAGATAAATGGATGATCTTGAAAAATATCCAAAAAAGACGCATAAAGAATGAAATATTATGCACCATGACAAAAGCATTACAGGAGCTGTATCATCGTGTCCTCATATTGTTGCGATTGGCACTCATCTAGATAGATAGATATGCAATTTGATCATGCTTACAATTACAACAACAGTTGACACAGTATCCCAATCGGCATGCCATCATTTTGTTGCCTTCTAGAGTCTTGTCTCCTAACATGCAATCATCTTGTGTAAATTTAATGATGATGGGGATGATGCAAAAAAATCAATACAAAAAATATTTTAAAATCTAGTCTCCATCATGTATGGTTATCCATATTGCAGATGCACTGTTGCGTGAGGAAAATTGTACATGATGCACCTTGTTGTAAAAACCTTCAACAAGACAAAAAAATCTGTTGTAGCGATATTTTATGATTATTTCAACAAATGCATGTGGAATAAGACTGTGTTTGCAGGCATTCTATGCATCTCAATGTATATTTTATTTATTTGTCATTTCAACCAAAATATATTTTGTAATCAATAAAAAAATTTAAAAAAATATTGATTCGCAATTTTGCGGAGCATGCCCTGCAAAACTGGATTATATGCATTTGGGCAAATTGATAGTTTGTAATATAGAGTTATGCATTTTTTTCTAAAAAAAAATTGTGCAATCAATAATAATGAAATGATAATTTTACATATGCGTTCTTCGCACGTCCTTTCCTTTTCAGGGAAAATTGTTTTCTGGAAATGAACAGCAGCACGGGAAAGGGCGAAAATGAGGTTTTTCATGAAAATGAGATCTTTTACAAAAAAAGGGGAAAAAATTCTTTTCATATAACTCTGAATTCAGCAGAAAAAGAAGCAAAATTGTAATGTAGCTGGCTTGTATCAAATACCAAGTCTTTTAAAACCAATGTTCTGCTTCATTTCTTCTTCTGATGATCCGATAATGGTTTAGTTTGGTTCTTCTTCTTCATTCCGCAATTCCGCATGCATCGCGGTGATTCAGTGATGATCCCACACTCTCACATTTCCATCTCCCTGTATTTCATAATGGCAAAGCCAATTCTGTGCAAGAAGAGAACTGAGAAAAGTAAGCAAGTGATTTAGCTCTTATTAGGAGGAGATGAGGCATGCATGCATGCATGTATATCTTCACAAGAAATTATGTAGTTAGTTGAAAGAACAGAAGCATCATCTTCACTCTCATTGTCGTCATCATCCTATTATAACCACTAGTCATCTTCATCACATAATCATGCTCATGTTTTATGCCATGCCATGCAGCAATAAAACTCTTAATACCACACCATAGAATAAAAATTTCATGTGCACGACATACATTCACTCACACGTCGTATATTGTCTCAAGTTGGAGTCAACTTTACTCCACAATGTGGAGTCCACATACTAAGTACATATCATATACTGAGCTGAAGCTGATACTGCTGTTCATATATTCCGTCTTCTTTATGGGATGGAGTGAATAAACTTTTTTTGTGGACTCTCTCTGGCTTGAAACTCATATAGAGATAATACAGACAGCGACAACAAACAAAAAACGGAACAACCATTGTATTATTTTATTATAACTTTACTTGCTACTACTACTACTCCTATGGATCATCATGATACGACCAAGAACTGAGCCCTTTATTAGATGCCCAATATGAACTGAACGTGCAACATCATTAACCATCCATTACTTTACTAGCATATCTCTCTGCTCAACCCTTTCTATTCCCATCATTATTATTAGTCCTTCTCACTAAAAAAAACCAGCACACAAGTATTCAAGTATCATGCTTCCCCATACATTATATAAAAATGTATTAGCACTACATGCACGACGACAACAACACGCTGTATAATAAACAGACGAGGAGAGAAGAAGACTAACATTTATATATTTTTTTCATAAAGATTCCCCGTCCTCTAGAAAGAAACTCCATTCACTCTAATACATTATTATCCATTTTTCCTCCATTCGCTTTAACATTAGAAAAAGGGTTAAGTTTAGAATGACGACGAGCATGGGCAACGTATAGACTAGAGAAGTAGAGAGACGAGCTGCCTGTTTATGGTTGTTTGCGGTGGTACTGCTATTTTGCCTATGTCTCTTCTGCATACTAAAACATTGACTTGACATTATTGACATATTATCATTACTACTACAAGTTGCTCTGCGAGGAGGAAGGAAGAGCTGTGTGCTGCACAAGAAGGCATTTTCTCCTCATATTCCGCCACCGCCGCCACCACACCACCACCATTATTTCGGAGGAAAAACGATATAGCGAGAGAAGCTCTTCATCATCTCACACAAACTCAACTCATCTTTTTCCTTATCATCTCTGCTGAGAAGCTCCTCTTTTCTCGTTCTCTCTCCCTGCTACTCACTCACTCTTTTTTTCCGACTGTCTGACTGAATCTCTGAATCACATCTTCTCACATCACACGATGCTCATCTTGTTCTACTCATCATCATTGCATGCTTCTTATTAGATTAGTTTACAGAAGCAGAACAAGTAGAAGAAGAGAGAAGGAAAGAAAAAAAGGACAGTCTTGTTGTAGTAGCTGTAGTAGAAGAAGGGAAAAATAGTATGTTTTTTTCTGAGCTCCTGAGCCTGACTGAGCAGCAACATCATCTTATCATCTTGTTGATCCTACTCCTCATCATCGACGTCGCCACAGAGTAGTTATAGTAAGTAGTAGTAAAAAGGTAAATAGAGAGACAGGTTTAGTGGCGAACATCAAGATGAGATGAGGCATGACGACGCACACACACAAACACAACGGAATATCAACAAAACAGACACTGACTGACACTCTTTTATTATTGTGGAGTGATAACATTTAAATAATATATTTTTTATTATTAAAGTGTGTGGCGGCACTCGGTTGCTTGCTTGTTAGCGGCAAGTGGATTATATTGTCATCATCATTAAAAGATAATCCATTATTAGTTTTTTTTAGTTTTTGAAAAATATTTTCAGATTAGATTCTGTAATTTTCTGTCCACGAACTACCATGTGGCGTCACGTTGTTAGTATGGCAGGTAGGAGTGAATTTGTGTGCTGCTAAGGCGTTGAGGACGATGATACTGCAAAGAGGAGGAGGACGAGCCAGAAGTAGAAGTGTTGTTGTTAATAATAGACACCAAAAAGTTATCAGCGTCGTCACATTCACTGCTGGTGGTGGTAGTGTGGTCGTGTGTCGAAAGAAAGAGAGAGGAACGAAAAAAAATATTAAGGTAAAAAGCCCTGAGGGCCAGGGCCCTGACGCTGTAGCTATGTGTGGTGGTGGTGACTGACCAAAAAATATGATATAAATATTGTACATATAATAAACCATCAATACTTAATCAGTGCAAATTCTCGTCTTTTTGGTATTAAAACTTTTGTACGTGAAACTTTGATACTCTCTGCTGCTATTTTTAGTACGTTTAGAATAAAACATTAAAATGTTTGTACAAGGAGGCAGCTATTTGTTGTTGTTATTATTTTTATGATGATGTTATTTAAAATAACGTGTAAACAAACCAAGTAAGTTTTTATAGACTGAAAAGGAGCGTGGACCTATAAAGAATTCCAAAAATATCAAGTTTTTATTGTGAAATGATCAGGCAACTAAAATAATTAATTCAGTATTTTACATTCCGCGAGTTAGCGTCAAGTCAAATAATATCTCTACCGAGGCAACCAACTTTTAATAGAAACAAACGAGCAGTTTTGACTTTTGTCAGATGTCAAACAGTTTTGGTCTGCTACTACTATACTGTCATTGTCGTCAGTTTTGTGATTTAGTTAATTATTCAGCAAACTCTATAAACTTTTCAACATTCAGCAACATTTATACTCAACATACAAAACAACAAACAATTGTTTGCTCTCTGCCAGTGACAAGCTATTTCATGTTCAAGTTTTTGCTACAAAAAGTCTTTTAATAATAATAATAATATTAATAATAAATAACTCTTCTTTAATGGATTAGTTATGTCTTGTAATTAACTTTGCAACAATTGCCATAAAGTTGTCATCAGTAAGTAGTTGCCATTCATCTGTTGCTGCACGTGTACTACCTGGAGCGTCATCATCATGTGACAGTTTGTTGGTGTGAAACAAAACAATAATAATATTGTTATCTCTCCCTTTTGTTTCATTACCAACGCCTGAAAAGTAAACAGTTGTAAAAAATGCAGTTTGCTTGTAACGTGAAACTCAACTCACTCAATGTTCATTATTGACAGTAAGCAGACTTTTAAGTGTGTGAGTTGGTGAGTTTGGTGTGTTTTGACAAGTCCGTTAAATAATAATGTACGAGATAGCTTTGCACACACTGTTTCGGCTGTAACACAGTAGCATCCTTTGTCGATCCGATTATCATTAGTTACCAAACAAAGCATTAAAATGTGGAAAAAGTGCTGTTGTCTCTGTGCTCGGGAGACTTACGAGCCTCCAGATGTCCAGGAATTGGATTACCGGCACAGTTCTCTGACTGAAGTACCACCTGAAATTTTTACCTATGAACGAACGCTGGAAAAGCTCCTTCTCGGAAGTAATCAGGTAATGTTGTTTGGCTTACATTAATAATAGCAATTGCATTATCAAGCTTAAGTATTTATAAGCTTGTTAGCCCAGCTTATGTATATTTTCAGATAAATACATACAACAGATTTGTTTCCCTGATAAGTTGTTTCATGTTATGCTGTTATGTTTTGCCATAACTAAAATTGGAAGCGGATTGTTTCTTTTTTTATTTGCTCTCGGTAGCAA
Source organism: Homidia socia (assembly GCA_036850745.1). Classification (NCBI taxonomy): domain Eukaryota; kingdom Metazoa; phylum Arthropoda; class Collembola; order Entomobryomorpha; family Entomobryidae; genus Homidia; species Homidia socia. The sequence goes on from JAANSP010004229.1 coordinate 7,628, forward strand.
AAGTAGAGCAACGGCATAATGTCGATTACTATTGCAACATACTACCATACCATTAAACTAATCTCATGGAATTTTTATTTACAGATTAGCGATTTACCTCCAAATTTGTTTTACTGTCATGAACTCCGTGAGCTTGACATTTGTGATAATGAATTGAAAGAGATTCCAGCCGCAATTGAGTCCTTAAACCGACTTTCTAAACTTAACGTAAATCGAAATGGTAAGTAAAAAACCCATAGTAAATTATTAATCCTAATTATTATTGATTACCTTCTTACTGTTACACTTTCTGCATTCTTTCTACAACATAGACTGACTAGTCATACCTGTCAATCATTAGTAGTGCAACATTTTATTATGGTGGTCTGGTGGTATTACATGCTTTGCACGTAGACTAGTAAAAAGACGGTGCGTGGTAAAGGGCAATCGAAATAGGCTAATTAATTTACTTGAAATCAATTCTGATACTGCTACTCCCATTTCCATTCATTTTATTATCCCATTACCATCACCACTACCCTGGCTGTATCTACAGAAAAAGGAATTTTTCATTAATACTTCATTAGTTGGTGGCATGTGCAGGAGTGCAGGGCAACACAAAAGTACATACCACGTAAAAAAATTCATTAATTCATCAGCATCCGGTTTCTTTTATTTTTTAAAACACACTTTAGTCATTGTCCAATATTTCAGGTTACGTCAATCCATCCACCAGACATAAAAATAGGGCAGACCACCAGACACATTACTACTTTCTGTTTATTTTTTTCTCTACTGCCATTTGTTTGCAGGGGAGAAGCATCATCATAAATATCACACGCCATACACTTTTAATGTGCTCCCTCCTTACACCCTCTTTCTAGAAAATGGCTACATGAAATAATAATATAGGTACGTACTTACCATGAAATGTGAAATTGTGAAATTCTACACAATAATAAATATTCGTTCGTGATTATTACTCTATTTTGCAAAAAAACCCATCATCATTGTCGTTGGAGTCACAAAAAAATTCATGTCCTTGCAGTATCATTGAGCACATAAAAGTTACGACTTTTTTTGTGTGTAACCGTGTACACGAGTTGTACGATAATAACTTTACAAAATGTAGTAATAAAAAGATACAGAGACTCAGAGGCAGCAGCAGTAGCAGAAGCGAGAGAGAGCAGTGACACGAAACTGACGACATGATTGCGGATTTGCATATGCGCATAAAACCATCAGATAGGTGATATGACGAGGAGATGAATGTTGTAAGTTTTTTTTCATTGTACGGCTTCCCTTTTCCAGCTTCTGCTGTTGTTTTATTTTTGGGGAAAAACATCTCCTCATGTAATAAGTAGAAAGGAAGGAAATAGTCGCGTAATAATAATCGAGAATAATGCTTTGCAGTGGCAGCAGGAATATATTTGGCAAGGTTTTTTTTCCTTGCTGAAAAATAAATTAGAGAAATGACTGAAATGAGTAAGCGCATTAAATGTGCTTTTTTGTAATTCGAGACCTCTGGTTCATGTTGTTTACACTCTCAGTCGGTTTATGGCATGAACATCCGGTAGTCAGGAAGGAAGAAGAAACCATTAAAAATCGAAATAGAATCAGAAAATAAATTGTCGTTCGTTTCAAGATTCATCCATGTTTTTGTTCATCAACACACGGCATTTCTTTCGGATCCGCTGCTGTTGAGCTTTTTAAAGACGTTACTTGAAAACTTCTGTTACTACTGTATCTGCGAAGGACATATCGATATTATGACATATCCATCTATTTATTGATTGTAATGACAAGATGAGCATTTGACATGTATATTCTAAGTATCTCAGAGTCAGAGTCGGCATTGTTTTTTTTTTCAAAAATATATAAAAGCTTCGTTAAAAGCGCACAACTTTTTTTTTCTTTGTTGCATCACGTACTTTAGTTTGTTCATTTATTAGTTTGCCTGAGCGTCACATAGTTTTCTGAAATTGCAAGACTTCAGCAGATAATTGTAGAGACAGGTGGATGCAGGAAGCCCACGCGTGGGCTAGTGTTGTATTTTCCTAAAAATGTGATTTTCAAAAGTTTCATAGTAACAAAAATGTAGTCAATAACTAAAGAATAAAAATATTTTCTCCTGGCTGTACCAGTTCCTGCTGCTCCTTTCATATAAATATTGAATATTAGCCTCATTTTTTGCAGCAACTTTTTTCAACAGAAAGAAATGGCGCATGCAGTAGTAATAACGATAAATATTATTAACTGGACAGGAGGTAGACTATTGTTAGTAAAGTCAGTAACAACAGTAGCAGCGCAGCAGCCATCAAATTATTTAGCTACCTACCCATTTCCTTTTTGCTACCTAGAGAGGGAGTCAGGTATTCATACTGCTGAAAAATGTCATCATCAAATGTTATGATGGCGATGACATGACACTTCATGCTGTTATGGTTCCTGTAAAAATGCCATCTCAAGACATTACACACCTATTTTTATCTCCCTCTTTACCTCTTGTCCTCCTTCTTACTGGTCGAGTGGATATCTTTTCTTCTTCTTGTGAGAAATTGCCTCACTCTTTCTTTTTGTTCATGAAAATGAGAGTTCCCGTAACATATTCTGTTAAGCAAAGGCAAGCAACCTCTCCCTCCGCCGCCGCTACCGACATAACATTATAACATAATGGATATCATAAAAATGATGATCCTGTAATGGACTATAATAATATATAGTACAACTATTCCTGTAGTTTGTATACTACTACACACACTAGTCCACAATTTCATGCGAATCCTTTTTATCCAAAAAAAAGCTTGTAT
>JAANSP010004230.1:0-10416 GCA_036850745.1 Homidia socia
AGTTCCTCATCATCACATGAGCACAAATGTTGCATGCCTATTAAGTGTCAAATAAATGAGGGAATTTAATTTGCACTTGGGAAATTTTTATTACCTCTCTGCAGTTGTAACACCCGTTGTTGTGCTTATCACATTTGAAGAATGATGGGGAGCGTGTGGTGCTGTTTATTATGTCATGCAATATCATTTTCATATATTATCATCAGTCTCATAGTTAGCTTAAGTATTCCGTGAAAATAGGCATTAAACATTTTTCTTTTACCTGCAGTCGCTCACTGAGGAAGAAGAAGTAAAGCAACGGTACTTGCAAGTAGCTTGAGAAAACTAAAGTGGTGCTGGTGGCGGTGATGATGTGATTGAGAATGAGCAAATGACTAATGGCAATTCGCTGTTTGTTAGCACCAACATATCACATTGCACTGTTCTACTACACCAGCTCTACAAGAGCTCACCTTATAAATAAATTTCAATTGTTTATACAGTTGACTGATGACTTGAAAAAATAATGCCATTAGGTACAAATGCATTTGATATTAGCATTTTATTGAGTAAAAAACTTGCATAATATTTTGTTATAGCGAGGGAGTTTTCCTGGTTCAAATAACAATCTCTGTACAGCACATCCACAATAGATAACATGGGAATACATTTTTGAGATAAGAATACAAATAGCTTTTTGAAATAATGCTTGTAATTACGTCACACGCACAAGAAAAATACAAGCTTGACCTTCTATCACACTGGCATAGTTTTCCGGTAATTGTTCTTTCTCCACACACATCACGTTTTCTTATGTATCGTTTTAGACCAGAGGTGCAACACTAATATAAAGTACATCTGACATCACGTAAATTTTATGAGTTTATGATATCCGTGGAATATGTCATTATTTGAATAATATGCCAACGATAAGTCTGTAATGCTATATGGTAATAATTTGCAATGGCATAAAAAAGCCTGTCTAATTGAGATAATTTTCTTTTAATGCATCCGTTTCATTTTTTTAAACTTTAATTAATGGCACCCCTGCGTTTCACTCGCAGAAAAATATATAAAGCTAACGTTATTTTTTTGCTTGTTAATTTTTTAGAAATGGGAATCTGAGAGAGAATTATTGCTGCAGGACAAAGCAGTACCAGGAATACTCCACACTCCACCCTTTTACAAAAAAGACAAACGGATTGGATGATCCCACGAATTTCCATATCTTGCTTTGGATTCATATAGTCATCAACCTTTTCTTTAGCCGCCCACACACACAACTTGTTATTATTACACGGAATTTTAATTCTTTTTAACTTGAGAGCAGCTGCACTAAAGACATAGAAATTCGGGCCCAATGTCTTCTAGCTGACAGTATTTTTTCTCTCTCTATTGCAATTTCTAGTATTTAAAATGATCGGAAGAGACAGTAATAATAGTCGTGGCAAGAAAATGGAGTGGTGGACATTAGCCTCCTCCACTTTGTACAGTAGTTTGTGGCCAAAGACAACGACAACGTCCATGTTCACTTCTACAAATAGCAGTAATTTTAGCAACAGTAGCAGCAGCAACAATGCCGCTGCATCCCCAAATAATAGCAACAAAAAGGAGTCATCCTCCTCGTCAGCATCATCATCTTCCTCCTCCCCCTCATCGTCATTAGTATTACGTTCCAGTCGTAGCAATTTATCACCTGTCACATTGCTGCTGGCAGCAGTGCTTCTGTTACATACCGCACACTTGTCAACGGCAAATCCACGACAAGTTAGGCATAGATACAGTAAACCCCTTCAGTATCCTCCTCAACACTCATCATCACCATCTTCCTCATCTGCCGCTGCACAATCATCCGCACCAGCATCGCCCTCAGATGATTCTTCCAATTTGAGTCGAGGTGAGTAACCTTTCTCTTTTTTATATTCTTCCTTCTTAATTCCTTCTACCAACAAAACGCACCAGCCTCATCCCTCGTCATAATAAATATTACTACTAAAATAATTTTATTCCTTTTTGTGAAACACATGCTTTTTCTACACAATGTATGATGCAACCACGGGGAAAAACGTACGGTAATTTTTAAAGTGCAATAATGCATGAATAACGTAGGTAGTCATGTATAAAAACGCAATCCATTCAGAAAAAGTAGAAGGAACAAACCGTGTTGGTGGTGGTGGTGAGACAAGAAGAGGAAAACAGATTTTGGATTTGGTCCATCTTTATTCTTCTTCTCACCGACAATGAAAAAGAAGCAAAAGGGAAAAAAATGTGGTGTAAAGAGAAATTAAAAGTAATGATTTGATTGTCACAGATTTTTTTCCATCAAAAATCTTTGCCAGCTTCCGTGAAATGTGTGCTCGGGGTAGCGTAAAATGGACTGAAAAAAATACGGACGAAATGTGTACAAATCACTAGCTACCGATTGTATATTGCTGGGTTGTTGTATGTATCCAGGCGGTCAGTGTACCACATTTTCTCTTTTTTAGCTTCTTTTTCCCGTTAGATTCTTTTAAAAAGGATGAAAAACACTTTTTTCTTTAACAATAGAAAAGATAATGCATTACATAATCACAGCGTGTATCTCATTTCTTCTGAGGCAACAATAACACCAAACACATTATTTCATCATCATTATGCGAGATACTTACAGTTCTTTTTTCTTTTCGAAAAATTCTTGAAAGATTGTTGCTCGCCAAACCAAACAAAAAATACAATCTTTAAAAAATACACACGCAAGTGGCATAACATGATGATGATCATCTGCACAGACCGGAACTAATACCGTATCTTTTTGATCTTTTTCTTGAAAAGAAAAAAAAATATTCTAAAAAATATGTTGTGCATGTAGTCTGCTTGGATTGTGGAAACGAGATGAAAAGTGGGTATTCTTGCTTTTTTATGGTTCATACAATGCACAATTTCTCGAGGAGAACAGAGTAAAAAGTAAAAATTTATACAACTAGTCCAAGTTACCGTTTTCTCCCTACTACACACACAACCAGCAGGTAACAATACATTTTGTGTTGCTGTTTTTAGGTATGTGCATCCTCCCACAACTCATTGTACTAAGCAGAGTACAGAAACATCATCTTCAAAGATTTACTAATGATACTTTGAAAGGAAAAGTCAAGGTCTTGAAAAAATATCTACTGCTGAACATGTTACAAAAATTGTAAATTTTGATGGTAAACAAAAGGAGAGCAGTCTAAAATTTAAATGGAATAATAATTTTTGCTTGAAACAAAAGTCTGAAAATGAGGGTAGCTAGGTGGTCGCTATCCGCTATCGTTCGTATTATTAGTATATGTATGTAGGTATTCCTAATATATTTACCGTTTCTACTTTATGCTCATTTCAACAAGATGCTTGTGACAGTCGTAAAACGCCATACTAATCTTATGCATGGGCAGTATATAATACTACGATGATAATGAGGTATGCGTTGCGTTGCATGCGCCAAAACAATAATGCATTGATGAATTCCCTTTCCTTCTTGAAAAAGAAACATTTTCCCAAAATCATTTCCACACACCAAAACAAATATCAACACCGGTTATCGATAAATTTTTGTTTTGATAAAAGCTAAAAAGATTTGCAGAGCAAAAATGGCTGTCTATTGTACTTAAAATCATATTTTTACTTCCTTCCTGTGAAACAAGCACAACGGTACCCAAAAGATAAATCTATATAGGCAGTCGTTTCTTTTTTCTAATATATTTATTACTTTCCTCCTAACAATTTTACAATTAAATCTCCAAGTAAAAATTTAGTCGTAAAATTCACAGGAACAAATGTGCCAGATTATTACTACATAGCACATTTCAGTTTTCAGTGCACAGTTCTTTTTTTTAAATCTGCTTCAAGTTCATCTTCGTAGTTGTAGTTCAGGGCACCCTGCTGTTCAATAATTCTCACCGCGATTAACTTTTTTTTCACCAGGTGCCAAGAAAGTACTTAATTTTTTCTCTCCTTTACTACTCTTTCGATTTACTACAAAATGGATTTACTACTACAACTATGCATTCATGATGATGTGATATGATAATGGGATGGGATATTACGACGATGATGATCATCACCACCACTACTTACTATCGCCGTCATCATTATTATCATCATTGCTTTTACAATACACTTTTACATGCCCGATTCCCATCATGATGATCATCTTTCTCCACATCTTCATGTTGTACCACCACTACCACCGCCACTATCATCCCCATCAACAAACATCTCTTCCTTTTATTACGTGTGTATAGTGTCTGTGTGTGTATATACTTTTATTTATCGCCACTTTTTTTCTGGTGGGTTTTATGGTGTTATGATGGCATATTCCTCATTCTCATCATCACAATCATCTTTGCCTTTCGTCTTTTTGTAGTGGTACAAGTAAAGTAAGTAATGACTTTTTGGGGAAGGTGAATGAACCACTTCACCAACTGCATATTATATAGGTAATATACACATGCACACAAAACAAAAAAACGCACGATATAAAAAAGGGGAATGTCTATTTTTTACTCTTCATCGGAGAGCAATTTTTGTCAGATTTTTTTGCAAGCCACACATCGACACATTTTAAAATGATGAGAAAATGGGAGCCGGTCCGTAATATTTTTGTCATTTGCAGATGATCCCTTTTGCACGGAAAAAAATATCAGTAATAATTATTTGGTTGTTTTTTAAACAGAGGCATTAGTTTTTATATAGCAGCACTGTAACAGCAATAGAAAATGAACAATGAATATTTAGTGCAATATTTTCTCTTGACGAAGTTGGCAGCAGCAGCAGCAGCGGAATGAGCATGCATGGATTAATGACTTTTTTTGGCCAACCCATTTTTATTGGTTTGCATGTTAATGAAACTATGCCAGGGTAAAACTTGACGCAATTCTTCATAACTTTTTTGGCCAACCCATTTTTATTGGTTTGCATGTTAATGAAACTATGCCAGGGTAAAACTTGACGCAATTCTTCATAAAGCGACAACTAACTAGCAACAGAGATTCTCAGGAACATAGTGAAAAAATGGGATTGGTTGGTAGTAACTGACCATTATTTTCTGCTCAAGTATTAAAAATGTTAAATAAATAAAATGCAACGCTTGAATGGTTGCTTTTTAGAGACAAGTCAAGTCTATCATTGCCAATAATCTCGTAGAAGAAACAACTAGCTAGTGGCATGAATGAACGCTTACCCGCAACCGACACCGGGAGGACGGAAGAAACAACCTGTAAAAAACTGTTATGCTCTTGTTTCTTCTCTGCTCCTGCTCTGCACTCCCTTTATCTCTCTCCGATGATGGTCAGACTTTCTCACGCACACACGCAGCAGCAGCAACACAAGAAAAATTTACCGTACTAACCTTTTCTTGGGTTATTATCATAATATGCAGTGGCAATGTGGCAGCGTAAAAATAATGGTAATTGAAACAGTTTCGTTTTACCATAAAATATTTTAGCTTACATTTTCTCAAAGTAATGATTTTGCAGAAGGCATTATGTTATGTTCACGGGAGAGGTGTATTTTTTAAATGTTGTTAACTAACAACCTTTTATAATAATTACGGTTGCATTATTTACTTTCTGGCATGGCATTGTTTATAAATAAATGAATAAATAAATGCGCAGTCAGGCAGATGTTGTCTGTCTGTGTCTGCAATCTGCATGTTCATATAATTTTTTTTATTTACTTTCTTTATCGGTGAGTCTGTCAGTAAGCAAGCATGTAAAAAATAATGATGTTGATTTATAGTGAGAAAGGATGTGTTTTACAGCTTGTTTCGCAACTAGGACATGTCGACTATTCTGAGGATTTAAAAAAGAAACACGGGAGAGGTGTATTTTTTTAAATGTTGTTAACTAACAACCTTTTATAATAATTACGGTTGCATTATTTACTTTCTGGCATGGCATTGTTTATAAATAAATGAAAAAATAAATGCGCAGTCAGGCAGATGTTGTCTGTCTGTGCCTGTAATCTGCATGTTCGTATAATTTTTTTATTTACTTTCTTTATCGGTGAGTCTGTCAGTAAGTAAGCATGTAAAAAATAATGATGTTGATTTATAGTGAGAAAGGATGTGTTTTACAGCTTGTTTCGCAACTAGGACATGTCGACTATTCTGAGGATTTAAAAAAGAGAGAATGAAAAAATGTGTGTGTAATGTATAGAAACAATCTACATGTAAGAGGTTGAGGCTGATTGTTGAAAAAAAGAATATGGCCGTAAGATGAACTTGATTCATCCTTTTATTTTATTTATTGTGTAATTTTTGTGCTTGATGTTTTCCAGAAACTAACGGGAGAAATATCAGACCGTTATCTTGTCAACACCGGGAAACTGGCCAGCTTGGTGTGTGCATGTTTGACATGGGACTGTATGAAGGTGGGTCATTTATGTTTTATATTGGTACTTGGTAGAAGGGGTGAATGGGACGAGCAGTACTTGGTAAATGATGTGAATTAATATGGGTTTCTTTTTAAAAATAAATTTTTATAGGCAAACGGTACACATCTCGGCACGTGTATTGACCGCTTCTACTTTGGAAGTTGTTGTGACCTCGGGGATAAGACCCAACAAATGCTTGAGAGTGCCAGTCTTCGACCCTCTCTGCGTCCAGTGTCGTCAACATCCGGACCCTTCCCTGGTAAGACAACAGAATCCCCTACTAGTACAACATCCGGTGCTCCTGGTGGTGGCGTCACACCTCCCAAGTGTCCTCCTGGATTGGAACATATTTGCGGCGGTGGCTCCAGTACTACTGAGGGAGGTCCGGCGTCGGATCAAGAAGGTGGTGGTAGCTCAACTTCAGGAATTTTCCCACCGTGGTTTCCAACCTCTAGCTCTACAGAAAGTCCTAGTTCCCCTGCTGGTGATGAGGCTCAACAACCGTCGTCATCTACTCCACCTGCGGGAGGAATAATTACTTGGTTCCCTCAACCCACTGTTCCGACAACCTCTCAAAGTCCGGAATCTTCAACTACAGAGCAAGAACATTCTCCTCCACCAAATGATAAGCCAATTACAGATGATCCGTCACATGGAGTCAGCACGTCTTCCCCTCCAGTGCCAAGCTCTGAAGCACCGGAAGTACCTGGCGGTGGCCAAAATGGAACAATTACTCAACCTGAGCAGCCTCAATTTCCTGGCGATGGTAATATTCCATCTTCCTCAACTTTGCCTCCAGTTTCAACAGAAGTACCGCAGTTACCTGGAATGGGAGGCGGGCAAGGTAATCAAACAGAAGAGGGCTCAGATATGGGAGCCAGCAGTACAACATCACTTCCTGGAGGTTTTCCAACTGCTCCATCAACCCCAGCATTTCCAGGCGCTCCTGGCAATGGATCTGCTGATAATCCTACACCGGTTCCAATCCCTGCTTTCCCCGGAAACAATGGCTCTATGGATAACCCGGTTCCATCCACCCCATCAACTCCTATGCTTCCACCTGCAGATCAGCCGACCAACATTTCAACCCCATTCCCAGGTGTAAGCCCACCATCTAATGATAATCCAATAACACCTCCATCGTTCCCAATGCTTCCAGGGCAAGAGGCTTCATCCACAACAGAGGCTTCAAGTGGTGGACAACATGCGCAAGACGAAAGCAGCTCTCCTGCTCCAGGCTTACCAGGTCTTCCAGGGTCCCCAGTTCAACCACCAGCAGATTTGCCAATGTTCCCTGGACAAGGAAATGGTTCAAACCCTGTCATGCCACCTGCTGATAACCCAATCACTCCCCCACCAAACGGACCAATGTTACCTGGACAAGGAAACAACACCAATCCAATCATGCCACCTGCTGACTATCCAATGCTTCCAGGACAGAATGGCACACTGCCTATGCAACCACCTGCAGACTTGCCAATGCTTCCGGGTCAAGGCAATGGCACAAATCCCATTCAACCGCCCGCAGATAACCCCATAACTCCTCCACCTAATACACCAATGCTTCCGGGGCAAAATGGAACTCAACCTCCAATGCCTCCAATGGACAATAATAATAACACCTTGCCTGGACAAGAAATGTTGCCTAATCAAAATCAAACAATGATGATACCGGGACAGGACATGATGTTAACCAAATCAAAATCAGTCCATGATGCTTCCAGGACAGGACATGTTCCAGAATCAATCAATGATGATACCAGGACAAGATATGATGTTGCCAAATCAAAACCAGTCAATGATGCTCCCAGGACAGGACATGTTCCAAAATCAATCCATGATGTTGCCAAGTCAGAATCAATCCATGATGCTCCCTGGACAAGAAATGCTGCCAAACCAAAATCAATCCATGATGATACCAGGGCAAGATATGATGTTACCTAATCAAAATCAGTCAATGATGCTGCCTGGTCAAGACATGTTCCAAAATCAATCCATGATGCTGCCAAATCAAAATCAGTCAATGATGCTCCCTGGACAAGAAATGCTTCCAAACCAAAATCAATCCATGATGTTACCAGGTCAAGATATGATGTTGCCAAATCAGAACCAATCCATGATGTTGCCTGGACAAGACATGTTCCAGAATCAGTCCATGATGTTGCCAAGTCAGAATCAATCCATGATGCTCCCTGGACAAGACATGTTACCCAGTCAAAATCAGTCCATGATGCTGCCAGGTCAAGATATGATGTTGCCCAATCAGAATCAATCAATGATGCTTCCAGGTCAAGACATGTTCCCAAGTCAAAACCAATCCATGATGTTACCGGGTCAGGGAAATAACACGCTAAGTCCACCCGCTGATAATCCCATCACACCACCACCAAACTCACCAATGCTTCCAGGTGTTACACCTCCGGGTGGTGGATCATCATCAACCACTGAAGCATCTCCTGGCGGAGAAAGTCAAGATGAGGGCAGTGGCGGTAGTAGCACAACAGCAGCTCCGGGTCTTCCTGGACTCCAGCCACCAGCGGACAGTCCAATTACGCCACCACCAAACTCCCCAATGCTTCCTGGACAGAACGGCACTGTACCAATGCAGCCACCTGCAGACGCACCAATGCTTCCGGGGCAAAATGGAACTAATCCCATTATGCCGCCCGCAGATAAATCCAATCACGCCACCACCAAATACACCAACTCTTCCAGGCGCACCTGGAAATGGAAGCAATGACGCACCAGCGTTGCCTATTCCTGGGGTTCCCGGGCAAGTTAATGAAGGCGAGCGACCACCACCAACAAGCAGCCCATCTCCATCAACTAGTATTCCCATTCTTCTCCCTGGACAAGCTAATAATCCACAACCACCAATGCCACCCGCGCCACCAGGAATACCCGGATACCCTCCAGGTGTGCCACAACCTACTCCCCCTGCACCACCTCCACCAGGAGGCGAAGAAGAAGGAGAAGGGGAGGATGAAGATGGACCAGAACACAAATGACATGCCACCACCATCTTCGACTGATAACAGCATGAATCCTGTACCTACCCCGCCTGCTCCACCGGCAATACCGGCAATCCCAGGTGCTGGGGGAAGTGGAAGCAATGACACTATGGGACCTTCTTTGGGTGACGGTGTTTCAGGACTACCAATTCAACCAACTCCACCTGCAGACTACCCAACTCCCACAGGAGTACCAGGCTTTCCCGGTGGCTCAGGTAATGGAAGTAGTAATGATGGTGGAAACGGTGGCGGCCAACCCACATACCCTGTGCTTGACCCTGTTGCAACAGCCTCAACACCCCAACTGACAAACCCAACTACTCCACATCAAGACGTACCTGAGTTGTCCAGCACAACAGCTGCAAATTTTGCCAATCAAACGTTCCCAATATTGACTCCTCCAACATCTGAACCAATGGCTGATGGTGGCGGCGGCGGAGGATTGCCTGGACTTATTCCAGGATATCCATCGTCGACAACGTCTGAGGCACCACCAAGTGGCGATCAGCAACAACCAAGTTCACAGCAACCAGGTTTACCTGGACTAATTCCAGGATATCCAACATCAACATCTGAAGCCCCACCAAGTGGCGATCAACCCAGTTCACAACAGCCAGGATTACCTGGACTTATCCCAGGATATCCAACGTCAACGTCTGAGGCACCACCAAGTGGAGATCAACCTAGTTCACAACAGCCAGGTTTACCGGGGCTCCCACCAGCAACTGTTCCGACACTAAGACCCACCAGCACAACAGAAGCATCTGAAGGGGAATCGGAAGCATCTTCGCCTCCAGAAGAAGAACCTTCTTCTTCAGCAGCACCAATCGGCGATCAGCCTCCATCTTCTTCTGAACCACCACCAGAAGAACAGGAAATGTCTATGGGATCCAGTCCAGTAACTCCACCAACTACGCCTGCTCTGCCATCCGCAGCTCCTCCACAACAACCAGAAATCCCAGGAGGAAATGACACGTCTGTTACTCCACCAACAACACCTGGTGTTCCGGCTTTTCCAGGACAGCCTTCAAGCCCT
>JAANSP010004231.1:0-10415 GCA_036850745.1 Homidia socia
AATGTATTTACAGCAACAAATTTTAAAAATATCGGCATAAATTCTTTCAAAACGTTTGGGCAACATTATTATTGCTTGAAAATGAGATTACTCGTTGTAGACAGCATGCCAAGCTATGAATCATCATCATAATAAAAATAATAAAATCCGAAGCCTCTCATTAAAGCATTGTTTGATGTATTGTTCAAACTAATACGAATAGGGACTACTTGACATTGAATTCCTAGTTTGAGAATGTGGACGTTAAGCACACTAATCTTTATAACTGTTATCTATACAGTACTGTAAACTCTTCTTCCTCCTACATAATATAGGTATATATTTTTCAACCTTACTTATAATTTTTAATGTGCTTCTTAAAAAAATTATAATAATATGTGCTCTTCTCGTTATGATAGTCATTTCTCCTGCCAGGATTTGCCTAGATTCGTCAAAAGTGACACACCGCCACACGTATGTACATTCTTCAGGTACGGAAAGTAAAACTGCAGTGTTTTATTACAACTGTAACTTTTCATTGCTTGCATGTCTCGTCTATTATCATCATCATATTTACTACTTTAAAAAAATGCCGAAATCTTTTTGCAGCTAAATGCTTGAGTACACCTATAAAATCCGATACTGATGACGATATTCGTAATAACAATAATACCTACAAAGGTGCTCAAGAAACAACGAGAAATTACTATTATGAATGAGTGTATCATGCCAAATGCTAAAAAATGCTTAAGTACACCTATAAAATCCGATACTGATGACGATATTCGTAATAACAATAATACCTACAAAGGTGCTCAAGAAACAACGAGAAATTACTATTATGAATGGGTGTATCATGCCAAATGCTAATTAGTTAAACTTACATTTCTACGTGTACATACTCTCACATGCACACACATCCTTTTTTACCTATTTACAAACACCGAAGAATGAGATTCATTCACACACGTAATGCGTACGTATTAGGATAGAACTTTATGAATTATTATCATCTTAATCATCACGGCAAGAAAACTCTCACATGCACACACATTTTTTTTACCTATTTACAAACACCGAAGAATGAGATTCATTCACACACGTAATGCGTACGTATTAGGATAGAACTTTATGAATTATTATCATCTTAATCATCACGGCAAGAAGAGGAAAAGTATTCGGGCATGACGAATCCTTCTAATATAAAAATCGTCACCAGCCTTAAAAGTGTAATCATGTATGCATTCTCAAGTGTTTCCCTATAATTTTCTTCCGGAGGAGTTGGCTTATGATGTGTGCAGTAGTATATTACCACCACCATTGTAATTTGACCTCATCACCCAGTTTATAATCCTGTATAAATACTAAACGCTTGATAAACCCCCCGTTTACTTCTAATTAAGATATGACAGAGACTACACCACCAAGATCACACTCGTGTTTTCTTGCTCATTACTCAAAAATAAAAATCTTTTTTATGTCAACAAAGGCAAGACACTCTATTATCGTTTTAATGTGAGGTGAAGAAAAGTGTTCAATTATTAGCTCGATCTAACTTGTCAACTCAATTAATGACCTTTGTTATAGCAAATTGCTGCTGGAAGCAAGCTATATCAGATCATTTCCAAAAAGCCCTGAAAAAAGTACGGTGATATTTTTTTTACATTACCAGCAGTCGGGCAGTGTGTAAACGTTTGCAAAAATGATTAAATTCGACAAGTTCAAAGTTTTAGTGGCAGTGTTCTGTAGCCTAGTGGTGTTCACCTCGTGTATTCATCTTTGTAATGGTGAGGAGTATCAGCAGCAGAACCAACAAACCGACAGTAATAATAATAATGGATACTCCACTCCATCAACGCCTCCATTTGCCCACTATCATAATAATCGCAATCACCACACACGAACGGCCGGCTATCCAACAGAGTCTAGAACAGGTATAGGTTAGTAAACACATCCAACATGCACATTTTATTACATGACTCAACACACTCTGGAAGACACACATACACAAGCTCTCAACCTTTTACATGGACATCTCCTCGATTCATTCCCTTTTGCAAAATACTTGGAGCACTTATTCTGATGCCACTACGACTCCTACTAGCACCACCGTACAGCTCCCTTTATTCTCTCGTTTCGTTATTTGATGGCCTGTATTTTACTATACAGGCCATTAAGGTGGAACCTAGCATCGTTTTTATTACCTGTCAAGTCGATGCGAGTTCTTAAATTTTTAAAGCAACTTACCTTTTCTTCTTCTTACTTTTTTATCTGTCACTGTAATTGCTGGGTGTGTACTTTAGCGTCAGCACTACGCGTTATTTTATTTTATATCAGTTGTAATAATATGCCACACGTGTATAGATTTATTTTACCTATATGAGAGCATGCAAGGGTTTAAACTATTTTTTTGATATTCTTTCTAGTTGTTCCACTGTTCTTTCCAATGATCGTTTTCGTTGGAGTTGTCTTGCTCATCTTTTTCGCAGTGGTGGGTTCAGCTGCCGTTATTGGAAGTGCCGCCCCAATAGGTCGGCATGATGTCCCGACAAGATTTGCCTTTGCCAGAGATTTTTCCTCTTCGTCTGCGGCCCTTGCTAGGGATGTGCTCAGCGGTGAGCAGTGTGTTGAAAGAATCTCCTGCGAACTGTTCCGTGTTGCCAAAGGCTATAAAGCACAAAATTGGATATTGAGGTTGGTCTCTAATTTTATGTGAAATGAAATGACTACCTAACCAGAACATTGGTAGTATTTACTTGGATTTGTCTTGTATTTCTGACAAATTACGCGTTACATAATATGACAACTTCCACGACATGTTGCATTCGCTCATTTCTACTTTTTCTGACATGAAAGCCTTGCTAGCAACTTTATACTGAAAATGATTTTTTTCCGTAGGAAAATCACAGTTTTCCTTTTGTAATTCTTTTTATACTTTGAAAATAACAAGACCATCAGCAAAGACATAATATCTTTGTTCACTGCTGTCTTCTCATCATGTAATAAAGCGGAAAATGATGTCTAACCCTTTCTGTTATTATTATCTGCTTGATATTTTGTACATTAGAGCGATGGAGTTTCTTCCTCCAGCACAAAATAACCTGACAAGACGAGCTTCGAGGACACTTTGGAAGCAAAGTAAAATCAGCAGAAATCACAGAACTGGAAAGAGGGCTAATAGCTGCCTGGAATTTCAATGCTCCACAGTCACCTCCTTTATACAAGCTGCAAAGAAACTCGCTGCATAATAACGGTTCAAAAAAGGATTACAAAGGGACTTTATAATAAATTATATACTTACCCATGTAATGTCCATGTACAATATTTATAGTGCTGTATAAACGTGAATCCTTTTATATAGATAGCTATAATACTTTAACGGTAAAAAGTACACATTTCATACAAACGATAAATATACGCTCACATTATACCGTAATTTACATACCTGTATGCTATAAATTTTATATATTTTTATGCACAAGTTAAAATTATTTATCAAAGTAAAGTACGTACATTTATACATGACGAGATATGTAAATGAACATATATTTTAGCGACAAAATAAACGACAGTTCAAGGACCAAAAAAGTTATAAAACTGCTGTTAACACTGGAGGAGAGATGTCACCTACTACAAAAATCCTTATATATAGATAGCTATAATACTTTAACGGTAACAAGTACACATTTTATACAAACGATAAATATACGCTCACATTATACCGTAATTTACATACCTGTATGCTATAAATTTTATATATTTTTATGCACAAGTTAAAATTATTTATCAAAGTAAAGTATGTATACATGACGAGATATGTAAATGAACATATATTTTAGCGACAAAATAAACGACAGTTCAAGGACCAACAAAGTTATAAAACTGCTGTTAACACTGGAGGAGAGATGTCACCTACTACAACGCTCGCGTAGAAATGTTTCTCTATTTACTTTCGCATAAAGCAGCAGCAGCAAACAAGCTCTGTTCTTTTTCGCAGCTTTCGTTGTCCAGCCAGTGGTCATGTTTGTGTTTCGTTGAGCTGACTGTTCATGGATGAGCGACCACTGAACACAATCCAATCCCAAAGTTTAAAAATATCTAATGTTGCAGTTCAATTGTATAGAATAATAGGATGAGAAGGAGAGCAAAGCGGATATTTTTTATAATCGCAAGTTCCATATAGACATCTACAAGTTGAAGCTTTAAAACTGGTGTAAGTTGAACGATTTCATTTCGTAACAATGTTTTATACGGTTTCATTCAGTTGGAGTTGTACTACTTTGTTAAAGGGGCAAAGTGTTACATGCAATTGCAGCTACAAAGTGCACAAAATGTCAAAACTAATAGCACTACAATAATATGCTTTCATACAATTTCAAATAAAATGCTCCTTTTCAATATCTTATTTAAATTTTAATCCATGTAGGCATACATTGGCGCAAATTATAAGAATGAAAATAATTCCGATAAAAAAAATTTTATTGTTCAGATTTTTGCGCAAAAGAGCAAATTTATAGGTGACCAGCTATGTAGAAAATCGGTATTTGTTGGTATTTCATTTCAAAAGGCTTTGCTAAATGACAGAACACGTACAAAAAGAGCTGTTCAGAGTTCGTGCTGAGTTTCCGCAGAGCTGCTGCTATGCACCATTCTAGCGAATCTCATATTATATACCACAACAATTAAAAAAAATTGCTGCACTTGACAAGTACCAAAACTGCTTCTTCTGCTGCACAAGTTGAAACATTAATAGACTATATTATATCGGAAGTTTACAGCTATGCATTTATGATAATAGTTCTACTATCTAAAAGTATAATAAAACTGCATAAACCGAAAATATGTACATATATATTTCATGTGCAGTAAGCTTTTTTGTCACTGTAACTTTGTGGATCTCAATTTTGTACATGAAGGTGATAAATGACAAAACCTGCAGATTATTTTTCATGCTTCGGATGCCCAAGGTATATTGAAAAGAATGACGACAATGACGGTCGAACTGTGTACGAAATCAATCTACATGGGAAATCCATCCATCTTCAAATAATTAAATGTCTCCGCGAAAGCTTATAAAACTTTTGCTACCATTCACCTTTAGTGTGACATTGACTAACCGCACATTGTGTCATGCTCTCTGTAGACTATAAGCACACAAAAATAAATGTAACAACTCTTCACGCCGAAATAAGCTCCTGACAAAAAGTAAAAACCTCAATTCTATCCGAGTAGCACATATGTATTTTTATAGGGCAAATTGTCAGGCTCAACGCAAACAAAACAGGAGGGAGTTGCTCTATTCAACCCACAATATTTTTTATCCCATTAAATAAAATCACAAAAATTTCACTTGTTCAGTTTGAACATTTTCGTATATGATTTTGATAGAAACGCAACTTAGATGTAGATATTTTTAGTAACAACAATAAGCTCATTCATTTGTCATTTTGCCACTTTATTTACCATTCAACTGCAGCATCATGGGACAACACAGTTTTTTTGCGTAAACACACCGAGTAAGTAATATAAAACCCAGGTAGGGGCTTGATGATGATGGTGGTCTCTTTTTAGTAGACGTCTTCCATGCGTGCGACAACTAGATAGAGTATTGTGCTGTCATCAAACACAAGTCATGATTCATCTTCAAAATTTGTATGCCTACCTAAAAGTTCTTTACGCCTGTGGCCATGTACTGCCTACCTTGATCGAGTGGGCTGAAGTTTGCGGTGATGATGATGATAATGATTTATTCTTTTCAATTTAAAATGAAAATATGTAATGTTATCTGTATTTCAGATGATTATGCATGTGAACTCGGGTTATTTAAACTCAAAACAGATCACATCTAATCACTCTTATTTCATCTTGGCTAAAAAGAATTTGCTGAGTCAATGTTTTACTCTGCCATCATCACAATCACAATCGGGGTTTATTATATGGCCCAAAGCACAATTTAAGCGTTGGTACATTCCTATATAGGTATAAATTGAAAGAAGAAAAGATTTGTATTAACTACTGCATTTTTTACCAAAAATTTGTTTAAAATTGCACACATATAAATAANTTAACTACTGCATTTTTTACCAAAAATTTGTTTAAAATTGCACACATATAAATAAAAAAGTAGAAAAACCGATGATGGCAATGAATTTACAACACACGCTTTCTGCATGTGAATAGAATCTCCAACTGAAAGGGCACAATGATAATGAATACACGCATGTTAACCAACAACAGCACACATAAATAAACAAAATTGAATTCACAACTCTTTTCAAAATCCGAACCTGCTTTTTCTGCCTGCATCAACACAAAACAAGTATAAAGTATATTCAAAATAAAATTTATACTTTTTACTTTAATCATGGCATTGGATTTGGTTGAGTTTGCTGTTGATGATAATGATGATGATGAACCAAATGCATCTAAAAATAGGTGGATGTTATTACTAGGTGGTGGATTTAAGGTAGGTATATTATTTGCGTGTAATAATAAACTACAAAATGAATAATCATGATGGCAAAATGGACTGTCAAAGTGTCTTTCTGAGTTAGTTTCTTTTTGACAGTTTACCAAGTACTTATAGTTCCACGCCGAACAAACTGTGATAGATAAATATATAACGGGCTGCATTAATATACGTCTGAATCTACTTTCCCTTTGAGCTATTTTTAGTAGATTGGGAAACTTTTTTTGATTTTTCATAGTACATGGTCTTCTTCTCGAGTTTCCAATCAGTACACGTTGACATTGTGTTGTTGTCGCCGAAAATGATTAGGCGACTGAAGCGCTTTTGGATCCCTGAGGGAATATATTTTTACTGTGTTTGTTTCATACTTTTAATCAATTTCAGTTCAGCCAACAATATTTATCCTTCAAACTCGTCGATTGATGAGAATGGAGTGAATGCGGAAGGATTTTGGCAAAAGGAAGCAAAAATCCTGGAGCCACCAGCAAAGTCAACTCAAGGAGCGTCACGTTTCGGTAAAGTAAATTTTGAATGAAAACGAGAAAATACTTTAGATCCTCGTATATTTATATTGCCTTATGAATATATATGCATACAGTACAGTGACCATGTAGCCATTTTTATTTACCCATTTAGTTTGATTTTTATGAAGCCTCATAAAAATTCAGTAGTTTACTCATTTTCATTGATGACTGTGATGACCATGCATTTTTATACGCTGCAAATATGCAGTGGATGATTAAAATGTTTTTTTCTGATTTGATTTTTATGAAGCCTCATAAAAATTCAGTAGTTTACTCATTTTCATTGATGACTGTGATGACCATGCATTTTTATACGCTGCAAATATGCAGTGGATGATTAAAATGTTTTTTGCTGATATCTGTTCATGTAACCAGTTTGAATTATTGCTTTTCTTTGAGCGCAGATGTTGGTGGAATTCTCACAAAATTTGGAGTGAAACAAGGAGGAAGTAGTATATATGCACTTGTCCTCTTACCCATCCTATTTCCTTTGATGGTTTTATTCGGGATAGCATTATTTGTTATTTCCTTTTTCGGCACAAGTGGTCTTGCAGTTGCTGGGAAGCGCTCTGGCAGCATCATTTCAAATTCTGCTGAGGGTACTTCCGGATTCAGTCCAGGATACAGAATGGATGGTAATGGCTTTCCTATTCCTTTGACAAATAGAGATGGACCAGCTTTTGATCAGGTGTGGGACGATGATGCTTGCCTGGAAAGATTTGCCTGTGAAATTTTGCTACACGGGGGAATCAACTTGATTGGAAAAAAGGCGACGTTACAGTAAGAAGACTCTTTTTTCCTGCTCCCATTTTACCAACGACATACTAAATTGTGTCAATTTGTTCGGCAACAATTTGTATTCTTTGAATTTTTGTTCAATTGCATATATAGCGGCTTATAAGCAATAAGAGCTTTCCTTCTCTTCTACTTTTTTCCTACTTTTTTGTTACTTGTTTGCAGACTTCTCAGGGGACTTAATGTGAGACCCATCATATTGCCTAATTCATCTCCGGGGAGGAAATCGAGAAAAGTTTGGAAATGTTCTAGTTTGAAGTGCAATTGGGAGAAATGGAGCCCCTGGTCCGACAACACAATTTCCAATGGCGAAAGTTGATGATGGCAAACCGAAAAAAAAAAAGTTGTGAATGCATTCAAGTGAGTTTGCATATTAATTCTACATCTATACGTAGGGATCCATTCACTCTATCTGTAAAAAATACATGTAAAGCATACTTAATGTTATTGAGATTCAGGTGGTTGTTTTTGAAATGTTGAAGTAATTAATTATATAAACGAACATTTTCAAAATTTTAATTCTAAATTGATATTGTACATTGTGCATTTTTACTCAAGTTTTTAATAAACAGAAAGGGTATTTATATACTTCCCAATTGAGATGAGTTTTTACTTGTTAACAAATAATGCATCCAAGCACTCTCATGAAATGAAAAGAGCATATCATCAGTTCGAGACAAGCACATATGCCTGCCTGCATGTGCGGAAACCGGAAAGCCAGCGGAAAACTATATCGGCTTTCCGAGTACATCGAATGTCTAAAAATAGTGTTTCTACTTGATTCCACTGACGAGCGCAGTAGCAGTAGGAGGGAAAAAATTTAAATTCAGCTCACTCAGCTTCAGCAGTTTTCTCTAATATTTTTTTGAAACATTGCCCGTTTATGTCAACATATGCTGTGCGCCTATATTTAATTAAATTAAATTGAACAACTAATAGCTTATATAGTGACTATACAAAAATACATGTGTATGTTTGCCTTTCTTCTTCTGTAGTATTTTATAGTTTATACACAATTTAGAGTTATTAGCGCTATTAGTTTTTTTATTAAGCGCAAAAGTAATCATGTTGTCCACTGAACAAATTGCCGGTGCCATTGATGATAGCTACAAGCCCTTTCCGACATCTTCAACACCCTCCGACTATGACTCCAAACTGAGAAAATTATGTTTGGAGTTAAGATCAAGTTTCAGTGCAGAGGACTGGGCGTACTTTGAGTCAAGCCTGGCACCAGTACGCCTAGGATTCTTTGTAGAAAACGAGCAGGTCAAATCCTTTGTCCACAACATGTTGAGCAAGCATCCCTCTGGAAAAGATAAAACGAAGGCGATGACACTGAAAAATGCGGGTAATAAAGCGTTTGGAGCAGGAGAAAACAAATTAGCTTTGGAATGCTACACAAAGTGTTTAGCATGGATGCCGCACAACCAGCCAGCAGGATCTTCTTCAGGTTGGTGCTACAACACCAGAATATAACAGTATCTTTTATGTTTGTCACCAAAAAGTTTTTTCTAGCATGTTGATACCTTTTGCCTCCCTCAACAAATATATAACTTTTTACTTTATGTTGCCCATCTTTATTATTAGTATTACTACTTTACTACCACTACGACATACTTTACAACAAAACACTATCATCATCACAATCATGATGATGATCAACATCACCATCTCTGCTGTGAAAAGTTGACATATTTACGCAAAACTTTTGACAATAAATAAATGGATCTCATAATGTCTCATTATTATTATTATTAAACTTGTTCATTATGATTCTTTGCCGGAAGCGCAGATGCTGCCATCGTGTACGCAAACCGTTCTGCTGCTCTATTTCACCTTGCTCAATACTCATTATCTGAGCGAGACGCGCTGCTAGCCTTCCAGCTCGGATATCCTGAGGAACTTCACTACAAGCTTTACGAACGTTTAGCACGCTGCTGTAATGAAAATGGGAGAAACTCGGAAGCTTCAAAACACTTGCAGAAAGCCATCCAGTCTTTAAGTCAGGCGAAAGGCCTTGATGAAACGAAACTTGCTAAAACCAGGTCAACTCTTGAAACTCTTCTCAAGTCATGTTCCTCGTCGGCAAAATCCTGTGCTGGTAAGCTGCTTTTTTTCTTTTATCTAGAACCAAAACGACTACATGTAGGTATTATAATATTACCTATCCTGTTTAATATAATATACTGTTGTACTTCTTTGTATGCAATTTATATTTTACAGCTTGATAAGTACAAGAAAGCACAGCAATAATAACCTTTTCATTCATGAATAGAACTGCTAGCTGCTTCTTTTTTTATTTTACCTTTAAACGGTAATTTATGTTTGCTCCCAGAATGCCCATTTAATTTTCACTTTTTTCCAAGGAGAAAATAAAAGAAGAAAAAACCATCACTTTTACGTGTGTGGTGAAGGTGGTGGTCGTCGTGCAGTGCGAGGAGGCTGCATGTTTGCTGAAAAGCACATAATAAACGGTGAAGCCGCACATATTTGTAATATCCAGTTCACTTTGTGCACATTCAATACCTAGCAAGGTTCTATACGTATTTACCATCAAAAACACTTCTCTTCTAGCAACATATTACCACAATAGGATATGTCAGAGTTATTGTTCTTGAGCTGTTTTCTCTTCTACTTTTCCAAAAAAA
>JAANSP010004232.1:0-10414 GCA_036850745.1 Homidia socia
CACGCAAGCTGCACTGCACAAGTACATTCCTCATTGAAGAAATGAAAAAAGATAAAATGTTATTCCATTTTATTATCCAATATATTTTTCACATTAGGTACTACCACTTATGCTATGCAGTAAAACTGCACTGTAAGCATCTCCTGCTTGTGAATAGAGCGGACATAAAGTTAAAAAAAATGTTTGTACAGAAATTCACAAGATTTTAAGATGCATATCGTTCTGTATATATGCGCACACAATTGTGATATGCTATTATTACTTTGGAATGTCGGATCCCTTTCCATCACCGTCATCCTGTCTGATCCACGTTGAAAAAAGTTTTCCCTCTCTAAAATATTTTATTACGTGCATATGCCTAGAACTGAAACTTTGGTTTTTAGGTTCGAATCTGTCCGTCTTTTGTGCTTTAGTTGTATAATATACTAACAAACCAAACTAATATTTTTTAGATTTATTAGCACTCGCTTTAATAAAAGAATGAAAACAAAAGCAGTATTATTCAATTGTACCATAAATACATAACTACCCTACCTTACTGTGATTTTCGCGATGCAAAGAACTAACAAGTTGCTTCGTCTGTTTAATTATTTTTACCATCAATAGCAGCAATGATTTTATGTAGCTATACAGCTTCTGTGAAAAAGGGAACAAACACTTTATCAACTTTTAAAAGTCATAAAAGTTTATACAAGCTCTCCTGAAATAATTATAAACATGACAAGATGCAGGAAGATTATCAGTCGGTCGTCCCTCGCTGCTATCACATTTCTCAAAATTTGTGTGAATTGGTTGCAGCAGCAGCAGTAATTATTGTATCGTGTTACAATTTACTCGTCGTAGGCAAGTACTTCTGGGAAGTCAGTTTTGATGGTACTAGCTTGAAAGAAAACTGTCTGTTGCGTAATACTTTGTGTCGTGTCACATGGGATGCTACAAAGCTCTTAATAATAATATGAGACAGTTGGTAGCAATGTATTCCTCCACATAAATCTTTGGCATCTTCAAGATCTTCGGTACACATTGGCTAATTACAAGACTTTATTGCTGAATTTTATGCACGGCAAACATAAATAATTTAAATTACTAATGCCTACAGCAAAAAATACATTTCAAAGAAGGGTCGGAACATATGCAGCTCAAAAACATGATTGCTGCACAATGTAGAATTGTGAGAAACTCAATTTGTTATGTAAGGAAAAACATATTATGTCGACTCATTTTAAGTAGTTACGCGTACAAAAACGCATGTCACGCACATACGCATTAGTTTGATGGATGGAAAGATGACGAGGCATGAATTCGCATAATCTTAAAAGAAGCGCATTAAATGGATCTAATTGACTAAAATTATTATAGATCATCAACCCCGAATACCCTGATCCTCCCTTCCGTCATAATCAATCATGTGCGGTTATACGTACATAAATATCACCAGTGATGTCATATTTCACCTACTGCACTGCTAGCTAAAATCTTCCACGATGCTTATGTTGTACGTGCACGTGTCGTTTAAGTAAGTGATGATGGGTATGGTACAAGTAGTGTAAATCGCATCAAAGAAGACAATCATGTGAATAATGAAGACATTGGTCACCTTAACTTCTTTGGCATTTTTTTGCTCCTTTAAAAATTTCAATCCTTACGCAGTTTGCACATAAAATCTTATTAGAAGTATTGGATTGTTCAACTTCACATTACCGACTGTGTAATTAAACTTGATCCATTGGAAGTGCATTTTTATTAGTCGCCAAATCCAGCCTAATTATGATATGATATTAGTTTTAACTAAACCTATTTTGTGATGTAATAAATGAACTTGCAACAGGATTTTAAAATACCGTTAAAGAATAAAAATTGAGCTTTGCATCAATGTCTAAAAACTGCCGTGAGCTGTTTTAATTGATGCTATTCTTGGAATATTCATAAAAAAATTTAATATTAATTACATTGTGCATTTAAATAGTATAAATTGAACTTTAAGGCTAGAATCTGATTTAAAAACAAAGTATTAGCAAAACCTGATAAGCTTTCTGGGTTGACTACTTCCACGCGGTGATTTTCTTTAAGTTTTATAAGCATGTTTGCCAGAATGATACACTTCTTAGGCCACATCTATCTGTTAAAACAACTTTGCACGCTCAGAAATGCTGTGCTGTATTTATGTAAAATACGTAGTTTTATTACTGAAATAAAAAGTTTATTTTTAATGAGATTTGGTTTTAGTTTGATAAAATAAAAATTTATTAGTGAAACAAAGAGTGGACATGCACTCAATTAATAATTGGTTGGGTTGAAACAAAGCAACGTGTTACAATGTGCGTACATGCGGTAGGTACTAACAAAATAAACTGGATTGTCATTAAGTAATTGAAGTTTTCAGAGATTGCAAGTGTCAAAGGCAGTTGTCACCATCAAGTTTGATGGTTTTTACTCGTGAAAATTATGTTTGATAATGATGCTGCCTTAAATAGTTGTCTCTTTAATTTTAATAAAAGTCCTTGTTTACATTAAATATATTTAAATAATCTAACTACAACTAATACACAGACATAATTTTAGCAAATTGTCACGACTCATTCCAACTGTAATGTTTGTGATCCACTTTATGATGTGTTTTATGCTGGAGCATGATTTCTATTCATGAATGATAATGAATTCATCTAATTCAGTTTCCATTAGACCAATGCGCAATTGTTTACATTAAATATATTTAAATAATCTAACTACAACTAATACACAGACATAATTTTAGCAAATTGTCACGACTCATTCCAACTGTAATGTTTGTGATTCACTTTATGATGTGTTTTATGCTGGAGCATGATTTCTATTCATGAATGGTAATGAATTCATCTAATTCAGTTTCCATTAGACCAATGCGCATTAAAATAATATTTTAGACTTGATCACAGCTCGCACATTCCTCTCTGTTGCAAGATTAAATGTATCAAACTTATCCAAACCCTCTGCATTTATTACCAGTAGTAGTTTTTGCGTTTTACTTTCTCGTCATTGTTTTTAGCGTACAGACATTTGTGATCCACTTTATGATGTGTTTTATGCTGGAGCATGATTTCTATTCATGAATGATAATGAATTCATCTAATTCAGTTTCCATTAGACCAATGCGCATTAAAATAATATTTTAGACTGGTTCACAGCTCGCACATCCTTCTCTGTTGCAAGATTAAATGTATCAAACTTATCCAAACCCCCTGCATTTATTATGAGTAGTAGTTTTTGCGTTTTACTTTCTCGTCATTGTTTTTAGCGTACAGACCTGACTAGGTTATGAATCCATTATACAAGGTTCATTGGATCAAAATCTATTTTTATTCCAGTGCACTAGTGCTGGTTGATTACTGTTCTTATTTCTTATTAGCATGACAGCTTGGAATTATGATGGTTTTGATGACGATGGTAATATGAACAGCAAAAGTGTTTCTTGTTGGGCGATCCCTCTCCAGAACATGTTTATGGTTCGTCCTACAAGTGCATAAATGTATTATTTGTCAGAACTCTTTCCACTTTTATTATTTCAGTTCTACTTTGAAATATTTAGTCTCCAACCTAATTTCAATTACTGAATTCATCATTTCAGCGCATCTTTACATTTAGATATTTACTGCTATACCTTACCCTTTTATCTCTTTTGTAAATCCAGCAAATGACTTGAAATTAAAACTAGCCAGTCCTTGTGCTCTGTAAATAATCACTGTAATTATTTCATTATCGATATTTTAAAGTAGACAAACCGTGCGTGGACACGACTCATGTGAGGTGCATTCTTCAACCTGTTTATTTCACAAAAGTAAAAACTATCATGCACGTAACAACTTACCTTTTATGTTCTCGTAGGTCTGCACTATAGCGCATTGCATTTTGGCATGTCTGCTAAGGTAAAAATTGCATGTGTGTATTTTTGCAATAATTACCTGCGTCATTATTTATGACGCCAGCAAAAACCCTTAAAACATGCACGTGGACCGTCTGTCGGCTCATATTATGTATTTGGATAAAATTATTGATAATTATTCGCAGCCTCAAAGCTGGGGTTATCTTTGACATGCATTAAAAATATGCATACATTTCATGCAAAGCCACGCAGTAATACGCATGCGTTTGGCTGCACTTAATTATTGAAGCGATCGTTGCGTTGTCGTCAAATTACTCACTAGCCAAATTGATGTATTTTGTCGATGTCGAGGAAGTACACAATTTTGTAAATATTATTTATTTATTTCAATGTTTTTTACATTACAATTTTACTTTGTATAAAATTCGTTATCAAAACACTTTGATTCCGCTGCAGAGGTGGCAGAGAAAAGCTAGCTGATTTTCTTGTACAGTTAATGTTTTCCTTGTTGCATTCCACGTTGTTCCACTTACCACCACCACTTGGTTTATCAGATCTGATTATTGTGTTGGTCGCGCACTATTTTTACCTAATATTTACGGAAAAATGCAATGCTAAATGACAAGCTATGTGAATTATGCAATTAGCCGCACTATTTTGCGTCCGATAGCATTTTTGTTGCAGATTCAATGTGTACTCTCTGGCTTTCTTCAAGCACTATTTTTTACCTAATATTTACGGGAAAATGCAATGCTAAATGACAAGCTATGTAAATTATCCAATTAGCCGTACTATTTTGCGTCTGATAACATTTTTGTTGCAGATTCAATGTGTACTCTCTGGCTTTCTTCAAGGCTGAAAATACATGACTACCATAATGATATTCGATGCAGTCTAGAAATAATCTTACGCAAGTACGAGATATGAGGTACTAATCATGATAGCAGCATTTATTCACTAAAAAACAAAATTTGTTTTTCGCTTTTCTGCCTGGCATTGGCCTAGAAGAACGGATGTCGCATTAACCTTTTGTCCTGCCTGCTCACTTCAATGTTTCTGAAACACAACTTATTGTTAGCTTTTATACCTAAATCGATTAGCATTTTGTTCCTACTTCCGCCATTCCTAATAGCGCATTTATGACATTCCTGAAACTATACTTAGCCTAGTGATATCCATAGTAGATAATACTGCAGTCAATTTCTACCACAAAACCGAAAATATTCTCGGTCAAGTTATCATCATCACGAAATGCTTATTTACAAATGTCCTTCTTAATAAAACGCTAATAGCCTTTTTAATCCTGTACACTTTTAATAATAAATATTCCTGCTAGTTTCGGCAATATAAAGTCCTTCCTTGTCTCTAAAAGCTTTGCTATAGATGCTAAATGTACAGTTTGCTCCTCATGCAAGCATGTAAGCTTATCCAAGAAACAAACGCCTATAGATTCATTTTGCCTTTCTAACTATTCTCTGTATAATATTTACAAAAAACAAGCACCTATCGTTTTATGTGCTCATCGAGCCCCTTCATGTCTAGCGCACATTTTAGTTCCAACTATCTTAATTGCTTGTAATGCAAGATGGTTTACTTTGAAATACACTAAAAATTGCTTTCCTTGCAGCATTTTGCCTTTCTAACTATTCTCTGTATAATATTTACAAAAAAACAAGCACCTAGTGTTTTATGTGCTCATCAAGCCCCTTCATGTCTAGCGCACATTTTAGTTCCAACTATCTTAATTGCTTGTAATGCAAGATGGTTTACTTTGAAATACACTAAAAATTGCTTTCCTTGCCCTGCATATCATCCTTATGGGTATTATGACAATGCATTTCAAAAGGAAATAATTCTATTAATTTTCATGAATCCATCCTGACATTTTTATAGATTCTTCTGTCGAATAAGCTGTATGCAAATGTGGACAGAGAAAACAATGTGTGGAGTTGACGGGCGGAATAGCAAGAAAGTTGTGATATAGGATACAGGTTTAATTGCATGTCCGCCATCAAATGTTCTTTGACAACTACAGCTACAGCTATACAGTTATTTGGAATTGAATATTCTAGCAAGTTTATTTAGTCGTCACTTGCCAGACTTGCCTCTGTCGTTGTTACCATTCGCTGGTAGTCGATGGTAGGGTATTGATTAGAAGCGTACAAAGGTTAGAAAAAGTCCATGGTGTATTCATTGGAAATTACTAATGGATCTATAGAATATAGATTCTTCTGTCGAATAAGCTGTATGGAAATGTGGACAGAGAAAACAATGTGTGGAGTTGACGGGCGGAATAGCAAGAAAGTTGTGGTATAGGATACAGGTTTAATTGCATGTCCGCCATCAAATGTTCTTTGCACAGCTACAGCTATACAGTTGTTTGGAATTGAATATTCTAGCAAGTTTATTTAGTAGTCGTCACTTGCCAGACTTGCCTCTGTCGTTGTTACCATTCGCTGGGTTTGTCAAAAGTCGATGGTAGGGTATTGATTAGAAGCGTACAAAGGTTATAAAAAGTCCATGGTGTATTCATTGGAAATTACTAATGGGTCTATAGAGAATAATACGCATAATTTAGTCTTGTAAATAATGCGAATACAATACACCACCACCCACCCGGTGGAATGTACAGCCATCGCATGACTCAAATTAGCAGCAAAATTATTATGTGGCTGCACGAAAATGTCATTTTAATGAATGAATCAAAATCACGAAAGACAACTTTTATAAAATTACTTCACAGTCTACACGCTTTGTCTTCTTATTCATGCATCATCGTCTGAAAAATAAAAAAGCAAACTAGGACAGTCTACTAGCAGAACTGAATAATGTAATAAATAATTTCTATGCTGCTGCTGTAAGTAAAAATATTAATCTTCGTTTAACAGCAAATAAAAATAGGGCATGTACATTGCGGTTATATATTCTTATGAAAATGTTAATAAATTAATTTAAATGTTCTGCTATCTAATGTAAATATTTCTAAAGTGTAATCACAGAACTGAATAATGTAATAAATAATTTCTGTGCTGCTGCTCTAAGTAAAAATATTAATCTTCGTTTAACAGCAAATAAAAATAGGGCATGTACATTGCATATGAAAATGTTAATAAATTAATTTAAATGTTTTCCTATCTAATGTAAAATTTTCAAAAGTGTAATCTAACTCTAGCTTGTACCTGCAGTTCATCATTGTGTAAAAAGTTCTATCCAGTTTAATGCGAAGCGATAACAATTTTTTACGAAATGAGTCAGGCCACGCCTACTTGTAAATATGTACAAGTAATAATAGTTAATGAACTAGACTTGTAAATTTCCTACGCATGAATTACTAATTTTGACAATTACCGCTGTCAGAAATGGCTTTATTATGATAATATTCATCTAGGATAAACCTACTTGTAAATATGTACAAGTAATAATAGTTAATGAACTAGACTTGTAAATTTCCTACGCATGAATTACTAATTTTGACAATTACCGCTGTCAGAAATAGCTTTATTATGATAATATTCATCTAGGATAATTTCCAGTTAATGTCCCACTAAATAAACACAAGTCATGTGCACTTGTCAATTACCAACGAATGTTTGCGTCAAGCCTAAACTCTGCGTAGGTATATGCGTTTCAGAGTAATTTATTTTACTAGACTGTGGAATCATCATTACGTAATGCCTAAAATTAGTTAAAAATGTTAAAATTACTTGAAATTGTTAAAATCAAAAAATGTGCTGTACGAAAAACACTCGTATATGTTTTTTAATTATGAACCTTTTTCTAAACAGGAGTGATCCTCCTATCCTTGCATTTGGTTCTTCCTGAGGTATGTATTTGCACATCCGGAACAAAATTGTCGTCCGAGCATGACGTTAGCGTGGTGTAATCTCTTGGAAGGCTAGATGCTGGAGGGGGTGGAGGTGGTATAGGAATGTCATACTCGGTGATCATATGAAAGCCCTTTCCGACTCAAGTGTTCGTGGCCCTTGCAAAGATCCACAGAGTCATCGTGATGATCACAGGACGACGCTGATGCCAAGTTGTGGTGGTGATGGTGATTGCAACCGCCTGTGCCTCCGCCGCTGCTGGAAGTTGGGTGTAACGGCAAAGTGTCAGGCCTGCGGCTCCTTTGCTGACACCATTCCAAGTTGATTGTTTGCTCAGAGGCAGTATTCAGCCTACTTCTGGAGGAAGAATTGTTTCCGCTACCGCTACTGTGATGTCGGTGGTGGTGATGATGATGTGGGGGGTGATGATAATATTGGTTCTCTTTCGCAGCCTTTTCAGCCCAGTCCAGCTGGTGCCAGTACATGTAGAAAAAAATTGCAAAAATTCCCGTCAGTTCCGTGGCCAGGAAACCGACCACGACCATAATGAAGCTGTAGCCGTAGGTGTAACTGAACAGCGGCTTTTCTACAGAGTTGCGCGGTCGGAGCTTTGGACCGATTTCCGATTGTAAAACGGAAAGATACACGACGAGTCCAATCAGGAGTATGAGCCCTGAAATGAAATAGAAATATAATGGTCATGCAATATCACTAGTCGTGTCTGAGTACATACAAGGACATGTCGCTTTTGAGATACCAAAATCCATATTGATTGAAATAATGCCTTACCAGCAACAATAAAAATGCTTCCAGCAACAAACACTGCCACCCGCCATTGTCGTTGATAGCCAGAAAGTGCAAAAATGATAGCGGTAAGAAGTAATACGGAAGCAACGATGAAGATTGGACCAGCACTTGTCACAGATACTGCAAATAATGGTCATGCAATATCACTAGTCGTGTCTGAGTACTTACAAGGACATGTCGCTTTTGAGTTACCAAAATCTATATTGATGGAAATAATGCCTTACCAGCAACAATAAAAATGCTTCCAGCAACAAACACTGCCACCCGCCATTGTCGTTGATAGCCAGAAAGTGCAAAAATGATGGCGGTAAGAAGTAATACGGAAGCAACGATGAAAATTGGACCAGCACTTGTCACAGATACTGCAAAAATATTATTTTAGCAAGATGACTAATGCTTTAGCATTTATCCAAATCATTAAAATTGAAATACATAGCACAAAAGAAATGATCTTACAAGCAATGGCGTTTGTGGAGTCGTTTGGATCAGACAAGTATCTATCACGCTTTAAGTACTCGATTGTCATCCTCTCCAATGGCGTTTGTGGAGTCGTTTGGATCAGACAAGTACCTATCACGCTTTAAGTACTCGATTGTCATCCTCTCCATCTGCTCCGTTGGAACTGGACAATAAAAAACGACAGATTGCAAAAAGTGTTTAAAATGGACATTCAAAAGAAAATACAAGTATGTACTCAAATCAAGTTTTTATTATTTTTTGTTCCGTTACCCTCATGCTTCTGTGCGACCTCCTTCTCGGTCAAATTGAATGACCAGATATGCCACAACCCCGAGATGGTCCTTTTGATAAGAAACTCTTCATGAGTGGAAGTAGAGTTGGATATTGGAACACGCTCGTACGAGTGAAGCCAGCTTCCTGTACTCATACAAATGGCCACGTTAACCAGAGAAATGATTGCACCCAACGGAATGAGCACCGTCAGGATCGGAAGTAGCTTCCGAGCCCGCTTCGAGTACAACGTCATCACAGCTTTAAAATTGTAGTGGAGACAATGCAAAATGCAATGCAGTATCCTCTTTTTTGACTATCACATTTTGCAGACCTTGTAATTTTTTTAAATTTTTACTTAAAAAACAAAGAAACACAATTTAATATTATTTTGATTAATTTTCTTCCATTAAAAAGTAGCGTTAACACTCAACGCAGCACCAAATAAGCAATAAAAGAGACCATATTATCTGTTTTGGTGCTTGAGACAAACTAAAAGTTAGAAACTCGTTGTCAGCCTCATATTTTCTCGCTCCAATTTCTTCCCCGTTTTGTTATCCACAGAAAAAAGATTGACTGGTCGATAAGTTTCCGTTCCTCTGGCTCTCTGACTCTTTTTTTTATGGTAATCAACCCTGCTTCACTTTTTCCCTGCTTGATCGTGGTGTTCAGAGAAAAAGTAATACACGAACAGCGACAACGAGAGCAGCGGAACCACAACCGTCACCATACTACTGGAAAATAAGAATAAAAGACGCTGCTGCTGCTGCTTTTACAGGAAAATGCTCCGAGTAAGACGACAGCTTTCTCTTTTTTGCTTTCTTTCCTTTAGGTGTAAAAATCACACTTTCCAGCTTACACTGTAGGTATCCTTTCCAAAAAAAGTAAAAAGTAAGTCAGAGACTTTCACTCTGCCAGGACCATGTCAGTACATACTCCCTCGCAAAATAACTTTTTTCTTTCTTTTTCTTTCTCTGGCTGCTGCTGCTGGCAGAAGAAGCTCATAATATCAAATAGTCTATTGCAACAACAACAACACAACAAGATGAACTCGCGTAAACGAACGAACAAAATTTACCGTACACGTTCGAGAAGGAGCCAAAGAGCCAGAAGCAAATGTGTAATGTATCGCAGGAGCAGTGAGCGAGCCAACCGAGATCTTCAAAGGCTTAACTTGTTCTCTTCTCTTCTTCAC
>JAANSP010004233.1:0-10413 GCA_036850745.1 Homidia socia
TTTTCTGAATCGTGCTTCCGCGTCCCTCTGCTTAAGCACAGTCTGTTTTTCATTATTCGGCGAAACTGTCTTTGAAAGTTCAGAGACCCTTTTACTGCAAGTCTCTTCACCCTCAACAAGGTTTCTATTGCAATCTGATTTCTTGTTCTGTTCAACTGTAGCGATAGTGGACTCGGACAAACTTAAAGAGGCAGAAAAACTCTTTGCATCTTTTGAATTGGCGTGATGATCATTTTTGCGTAGATTACGACCATTATCATCCAAACCCTTATTTCTAATTGAAGTCTTTTCAGACTTGACCTCGCTTCCTCCTTCATTTGGAAAATATTTCTTGTAAATCATTTCCGTTTCCGGAATGAGTGAAATTTGTGATTCACTTGGATAGAGAGAGCCGGCTGGTTTTCGTAATTCTTTCTGTGCCGTTAATATTGCTTTCATTTGAGACATGCTTATGCTGCTTATGGGCGCACTAAATTCGCCCAGTGGAACGTGCCCTCCAGAATGTGCAATTATGTTTGCATGCGAGTGGAAAGTATCCTCCACGTAAGACAGATAATTAGGACTTGGATATGATGTTCCAGAGGGTTGTTGCTCATTTTTGGGATGACCCCGGCCTCGCATACTGGCATCTCGTTTTGACTGACTATCCTTTGCCACCCTTCCCCTTGGATTTATATATTCCCGAAAATATGCATAATGAATCTAGGGTTGAATCTAACTATTAACTGCTGAATATTTTTTATTTAATTTATTTATACCTGGATGAAAATAATCCGTCAATATTTTCAAAAGGTACTGATGAATTTGTTGGAAGTACAAAGATATGGAAACTTTTTCGCAGAATCCATTGAATGATCGGACATGGCTGCGTGCGTGGTTGCAAAGGACTCGACTTCAAAGTTTACTGACTCATTTTGATATTTCACAAGTCACACATTTCATGTTTGTTTACTACTGCATCCATTTATAGAAACGTAAAAGCGTACATGTATGCTCTAGAGTGAAATATAAAAAATGCAAAATCAAAACAACTTACCTAATTAATTATTTGTATTCCTGATTTTTTCTTCAGGTAAGGCAGTTGTGTCCCTTTGTGTTTTACTAAAATATTAAGTGCGCTTTGTACACAGAAAAAAAGGTCATCTTTGTCAGTTGTTTACTTTTACAGTTACAAATTATTGAGCACATGCCACAGGCACAGACAACAGAAACATTACAGCTTTTTTAGATTTTCAGCAGTTTTTTGTCTCCCAAGTTGTATATAGACATAGTTTAAAAACTTTTCCACAAGCCTGTTCCTTTCTTCTATGACTACTACAATTACAGATAAGAAGAATCCGAAAAATTGGTTCTGTTTATTGTGGTGACCGCCGCTTTTAGTTGATCATGGCGAGATCTACACTGCACAACTGCACTGTTATCGTACATGGCAGAAAACGCTGAACAGTAAAAGTGAATTGTAGTAAGCCGTAAATTATCCGTGATGCCAAGTTCAAGTTCACTGAGCACATCTTCTTTACAAAGGCCAACTGTGCACTAAATAGTTAAATACTAATAATTAATGTGCACGTGCAAAAAAGTTCAAATGTCGCTTTGAATTTTGCAAACTTAACTGCTGTAGAACGTACTAAACCCGTAGCAAATTTCTAAATTATGATCACTGAGGAGCAAACGATTTCTGATATGACATTTCGATAAAGTAAATAAGTTAATTAAATTAAATGCAACAGAGTATTAATTTAATTGTACAACCGGAATATTATTGTGTACGTACGCATGTGTCTCTGTCGTGCCGCCTTTATCTCTCATGATGAAAAATAAACAAAACATAGTTCACTTGCTTATTGCTTGTATAACAAGGGCTATCTATGGGATTACGTGCTCACAATCATGTGTGCATGTGCTAAAGACGGGATGGAATAACAAAATCCCACAAAAGCATGGTGCACGCAGAGTTGTCATCTGTTGTTCCACAAAATGATTGCATTGCGTTGGATGCAAATCACAGTGAAAAAATCCTAATTTTATGCCAGAGTTGCAAATTTCTCATGAAATGTACCAACAAAAACGTTAACTAAAAAGGTTGTTACTAAACTTTTCCAGTGCAGAGTTATAAACTAGTCGATTGGGTCATTTAGCCCATGCGTGTTTTTGCCTCGTCGACCTTGCTGTGGTCGCTGTCAAGTTTATTTAGTATGAAAATCACGTTTTATCAGCGAGATCGTTTTGTTTTCAAAATTTCTATCCATTAAATCGGAGTTGTTTCCGTATTCTGTATGGACAGTCCACATTAACGGACTAGCGATTAGTGAGTAGGCCAATTAGTAAAGTTGGCAGTGTTTTTAGAGAATCCAAATTGGTGCTATATTTTTACTTGAAAAGTTTTAATCATGTACAAAACTGGAATTATAGTCGATTAGGTCATTTAGCCCATGCGTGTTTTTGCCTCGTCGACCTTGCTGTGGTCGCTGTCAAGTTTATTTAGGAAAAAAGTATGAAAATCACGTTTTATCAGTGAGATCGTTGTGTTTTCTAATTCTCTGTCCATTAAATCGGAGTTGTTTCCGTATTCTGTATGGACAGTCCACATTAACGGACTAGCGATTAGTGATTAGGCAAATTAGTAAAGTTGGCAGTGTTTTTAGAGAATCCAAATTGGTGCTATATTTTTACTTGAAAAGTTTTAATCATGTACAAAACCGGAATTACTTGTACTAGGGCTTTCCTTTTTGCGGGGAATAGCATGCAGAAAGGATCGTTCCATAATAGCAATGTGGCAGCTACATTTACAAAGGGGATTGTATATCCAAATCCAAAACAATTTTCCTTCACGTTACCTGTGATGAAGCAAAGTTATCATAAACTTCAATCTCGTCGATGGAGTTTTAATTTTAAAGATCACACTTTTCGGAGAAAAGTTTGTGGTGGAGGAGTCAGTGTAGCATTCTCATTGAGTTTGCTAGGGTTTTTCAACAAAAAAGAGGAGCTAACAGTGGAAGATAAAATTTTAATGGAGATGAAGAGAGCCATTTTGGCAATACAAGTAAGTGTCCAGGATTAAAATAAAAATNTCTCATTGAGTTTGCTAGGTTTTTTCAACAAAAAAGAGGAGCTAACAGTGGAAGATAAAATTTTAATGGAGATGAAGAGAGCCATTTTGGCAATACAAGTAAGTGTCCAGGATTAAAATAAAAATGGCGTCTATTAAAACAAGAGTTTTAAATCATATTGTTATTGAAACCTTATTTTTCGTCCATGAAAGGAGGGTGAAATAAAAAAGGCCCAATGGCATTTAGATATCGCTTGGAAAATGTGCTCAGAAGAGGATCTAGAGAAGGCTAAAACTCAAATTCTAGACATTCGAGCTAACCTTGCGTTTCAAATCGGTGATCTGGATGCTGCAGAAGCCTTGTTTAAAACAGTTTGTCAACGACTTGTTTATCATCAAGAAGTATCGGTAAAGGACAATGCTATTGTGGAAATTAGTATTAAAGTAGCCCAAATAATGGCATTGAAAGGGAAGCACGAGGAAAGCATGTCAGGATTTCAGTATTGTGCCGATACTCAAAAGGAAAAGGTAAATACATTGAATTAAATTTATATTGAATTCAGATAAAAATTTGTAGTAGATCACAACATAAAAAATTAATTTGAGCATTGTTTACGGCCTGACAGATTGAAAAAGAAGGAATTCAAGATGAGGATACACTTCTTCTCGCTGCTTGGTCATTTCATAGTTTAGCGACTGACAGATTGAAAAAGAAGGAATTCAAGATGAGGATACACTTCTTCTCGCTGCTTGGTCATTTCATAGTTTAGCACAAGAATATTTAAATAAAGGAACACAAAATCATATAGATCAAAAATTGGTGAAAAAAGCGTCAGATCTAGCAAATCAAGCGTATGCATACGCATCAAAAGCACTAGGACCTGATTCGCAACAGGTAGTAAAATGAATTGGGTTGGACATCACAAGTAGTGGCCCCAAAATTTTATTGCACCAATTGACTGGAAATTGTCTAAAACGTCCACATCCAAAATATCAGGACCCTAGGTGCTCTACTTAAAAAGTTATGACGTGTGAAAATTTCGAAAAACTTGAAAAAATTTTTGGAGATTTTTTCCATTCCCCTTTAACCCCTATATATTTGAGTGTCAATCGACTCAGAATTCATTCTGATCATTTCTTACCCAGTGCACTTTTTGTCTACGACGCATATTTTTCGAGATTTTTCATCATTTTGATCTGATTGCTGTGTATTTTCACATCATAATTGGTTCGGTTAGGCTAATAAACCCTATCTATTATCAACCTAACCGAACCTATATATTTTGGATGTGGACGTTTTAGACAATTTCCAGTCGATTGGTGCAATAAAAATTTGGGGCCACCACTTGTGATGTCCAACCGAATATTCTAGTAGCCGTATTTTTATTTTATAATAATTACAATGATTTTTCGGGAGATTAAACAGTTAATTTGTTTTTAACAGGCATTAGCGATCAAATTAGATCTGGCTTCAATTCTATCTTTACAAGGAGATATAGACGCAGCACTAGTACGGTATAAGGAATGCGAAGCTATTGCTGCAGAAAAGCACACGTATCTGCAACCAGCTATTGGAGTAAATACAATCTATTTTTAGATCGCAACCGATAGGCATTTCTCACACGGAATTCGTAAAGCGTTGGAATACCATTCAAAACGATTGCTCATTTTAGCTCATTTTTTAGATCAATTCTAGCATTACAAGGAGATATAGACGCAGCACTAGTACGGTATAAGGAATGCGAAGTTATTGCTGCAGAAAAGCACACGTATCTGCAACCAGCTATTGGAGTAAATACTGGTAGTTTGTACCTACAGGTAATTTTTATCGTGACAAATTGAAAAGATGTTTTCATGTGACACAAATTCTCACTTGAGTATTTTACGTATTTTGAATGCAGAAAGGAAATTATGATGAAGCAGAGAGGCTTTGCAAAGAGGCTAAACGACTAGCAGGAAAATTCAAAGACAAAGAGACTGCTTTACGAGCTGAAGAGTGTATTGTG
This sequence comes from Homidia socia, assembly GCA_036850745.1. NCBI lineage: Eukaryota > Metazoa > Arthropoda > Collembola > Entomobryomorpha > Entomobryidae > Homidia > Homidia socia. The sequence goes on from JAANSP010004233.1 coordinate 5,056, forward strand.
AAAAGTAATGCAATGAAAATGGCGAATACTGAAAATGTTGCAGATGCAGATCAAAGAATGAAGAAAGAAGCAACATAAATACTTTTAACTGGATGATCTTGGAACGATATAGCCTCATGAAATCCTTATTTTATACTCGTCATTGTTGTTGTTCACAATAATCACAATTCACATACTTTAGGTATGGCATTTTCAATATATGAGAACACAATGCTTCTTGTATTGAATTCATTTTAATTATAATATGTAATTAATTATTATTATGCTGTTAAATTATACTGTGCGTGTTACGTATTTTTTATAGTGAGATTTAATCGTGATGACTGCAGCAGTTTTGAACTTTCATGTACAAAACATTACAAATGGTATAATTATTATTCTGTATATCAACAACTCTTACAATAATATCTTTGTCGAATTATTAACAACCGAAAGAACAAAGTTGCATAAAATCGTATTAAAGTCTACATTCAGCAAAAGATAATAAAAATTTTGAAGACTTTTTCATTTTAATGTGCACTTTTCCGATCACTGATGATTATGCTAAAATACTTGAAAAATTTCCTTCATGCTCGTGGCTCGTACTATATAGTTACATTTGAATTTGCACACTCATTTTTACCTTTTATCAAACAATTGGGTGGGGGCTCATAAGAATCACAGGAAACAACTGGAATGAACTATGAATAAACTATGCATTTAAAACTAAAATCTCTATACAAGTCTGTCTGATCAAAAGAATCAAAGTAGTAACTAGTGAACAAAAATGGTTTTTTTGGGTCGCCGCTTACTAGCCGGTATATGCGTGCTACAACTACAACTAACACACCCCAACATCACCCAAACATAATGCCAAACTTTTGACAATATTTTCGCATGATGTTAGTCTCAGTCTCATTGTTTTGGAGAAGGTTGTACTATGTATTTTGTGCTACAATAAAATGATCTAAACCTTGATAGATCATCACATCGTTTTAGACATGAAATATGAATAAACTATGCATTTAAAACTAAAACTTCTATACAAGTCTGTCTGATCAAAAGAATCAAAGTAGTAACTAGTGAACAAAGTTGGTTTTTTGGGTCGCCTCTGACTAGTCGGTACTCGGTATATGTGTGCTACAACTACAACTAACACACCCCAACATCACCCAAACATAATGCCAAACTTTTGACAATGTTTTCGCATGATGTTAGTCTCATTGTTTTGGAGAAGGTTGTACTATTCTGTGCTACAATAAAATGATCTAAACCTTGATAGATCATCACATTAATTGAACATCGTTTTAGACATGAAAATTACATTTTATTGCACTCACATACAGTATGCTGTCATTGTCCAGAGGTTCCACTATGATTTTTAATAATGTTCCAGCGAGTTTTCATTTTTATATTTCAAACAAAAAGCTTCTGGCTCATAGCCATGTTGTTGTGTAGTAGTCATAAGTTTTTAAACTTATTTTCCGTAATTGCACGATCAAAGCATCAGTATATGAACTAAAATACATACAACATTAATTCCGACTAGACTAGCCACCAGGATTACGTAAAATCAGGAAAGTGTAGAGTAGAAATTGCACTTTTTAAAACTCTGATAAATTATGTAATTTTTATTTCAAGTACCTACTTACGTTTAGCAAACATGTTTGTGCATCGGTTAGACTAAAGCAGTTTTAATTATACCCCTTCCTATTTTCATAAGACACTTGATTTTTTCTGAAAAATATCTTGTTTTCCTGGCTGGTTGCATGAAAGTTTAGTGGAAAAAGATTATAGTTGTAACATGCCTTCAATTACTGAATAATTAAATTAAATCCACATTTTCCACCCTAAATTTTTATTTTAAATGTAGATTTCTTGTAATGATTACTTAATGATACCAAGATATCCATTTCACTACTACCAATGAAACCTCCTCAACCAAAATGAAATATTTTTAGCCTAATCATAAGAGTCACAATAATCCATGCATTAAAAAATCTTTTTGAATGCTCTCGTTGAGAGTCTCATATGTATATCCAGGAGGTAATTTTAGTGTCCGTATAAAGACAGGACTCTTGGAGAAAGTATCCAGTTTTCGAAATCACTATCATGGGGACATTTGATACGGAGTCATTATAAAGCATCTCAAGTCTTATCATTATAATAAGATTATGAAACACGTCTTTTTGATTTGCCATTCTTAACCACACTCGAAAATATTGGGCAAACATGTAAATTCCAAGTTTTTCAGTCTGCAAGAAAATCTTGGTTTTTGATTTGATAAAAATGAAACAAAAATCACAACATTTCTGTTAATGCCAACTTTCATGAACAATACAAACTGCGAGTTTTGAACCAATAAAACCCAACTTGTAAGGAATAATAATATCCTATTGTTTGTGTGTGATAGTGTGTTAAATGTGTTGACGTGAGAGAAAAAGGAAGTGAGTATTAGTATCATTAAAGTATTATTTACACGTCAAAAGAACTCAAGTTCAAGTCTAGAGTGCCAGTCAACGGAAAAAAGAATGTAGGTAAGTATGAGTACCTAATTTGATCAAAAAAGTAGTAATAACCATTCAAACATGCATGAAAAACTGGGCATAGTTTCTTGAAAAGCATTATAATATTATTTGCTGAACTGTTGTAAAGATGTATGTGCAACTGGGAAACCTTTATTTATCGAGGTATAATTTCATTTTGAAATTTCAACTCATGCAATCAGCACAGGAAATTTGAACTTGAGTGGGTATTAAAATGTATGTGTGTAAAGTAACCGTCAGCATTTCCGAACTTTTTCCTGTATGGTTAAAAGTTTTCATGATAATTTCATTTTGAAATTTCAACTCATGCAATCAGCACAGGAAATTTGAACTTGAGTGGGTATTAAAATGTATGTGTGTATAGTAACCGTCAGCATTTCCGAACTTTTTCCTGTTAAAAGTTTTCATGACACTTGATGATAAAGCTTAGTTGCAATTTAATGTATGTAAATACAATAATAAATACACTACGTTTACGTTCATTCATACGATACTTGTATTGCAATAATACAGCATTTAGAAATCCCATTTTGCAGAAAAAATCTTTTTCTGAATGCTTGTGTTACCACTACCAGTTGTAGCGACTTTTAATATTGCATCCTATCTAGCTCAAAAGGCAGTATTTTTATGAGCATCTAGGCAAAATCATTTGAAATTAAAAATTAACTTATTTGCACAGGCTTTGGTTCATTAAAACGTGGTGTAATACCAGTGTCATGTGTGAGTACTGAGTACTGTGAGTATGTTTTATAGTTCATAAAATTGAAATCAGTGATTAGCTAATGGTTAAGGAAACTTTTAATATTGCAAAGCAGAAAAACATCAGTCGTTACAGTTTGCAGAAAAAATCTTTTTCTGAATGCTTGTGTTACCACTACCAGTTAGAAAGAGTTGTAGCGACTTTTAATATTGCATCCTATCTAGCTCAAAAGGCATGAGCATGAGCATTTTTATGAGCATCTAGGCAAAATCATTTGAAATTAAAAATTAACTTATTTGCACAGGCCACACAAATCGAAATTCGCTTTGGTTCATTAAAACGTGGTGTAATACCCGTGTCATGTGTGAGTACTGTGAGTATGTTTTATAGGTCGTAAAGCATATTGAAATCAGTGATTAGCTAATGGTTAAGGAAACTTTTAATATTTCAAAGCAGAAAAACATCAGTCATTTAGCAAAAGTGCTGATGATGTGCAAGTGAAGGAAGGAATATCCTGCTGATTTCGTGCTTCGTTTTCAAAGCCCTTCCACTCTTTCCTACTTCGTGCGACCGTTGTTGTTACCATTTATTTATTTCTACGCAAATAATAATAATTGTTAACAATCGGTAAAGCTGACAACAGCATTGATCTTCAAACTTCTTCGTTATTGTACTGGGGCATAACGACTAACGACTGATGTGACTTGATACTTGAAAAAGTCGTGATCCTATGCATCGTGATTCAAGTATCAGTGTTATGATCAAAATGACAGTTACCAAAATGAATTTACTGAAGTGAAGAAAAAAGAAGACTTTGCATACTCTCAAACAAAATTATTGTTTGACATTGCTGACTGCCTTCTCACCACGTTCCGTGATCTTGTTTTTTTTATTTCTGAAGTGTAGTTTTTATAGATACGCCATATCTACTAAAATTATAAAATATATAAAATCGTATATAAATATATAAAACTATCAAAACGACTTGTGTAAGAGTAACTATGAATTTAGTCGAAAGAAGTGCCACGTAACCATCTATTACACTGAATTAAATCGAATGCAAACCTCATAGTTTACTACCTCATTGTAAAATAAGTCTTCGTTTTATTAATGCAAAAAAGTCCAAGGAGAGCAGAGCAGACAGAAAAGGAGTCAGCATTTTTTAAAGAGATTATCATTGTATGTCGCAACTAAACGTTGTTTTTTGTGACGACAGGATGTACACAAGTGCACAACGCATTGTTGACAAGTGTGCCGTTGTCGTTTTTGTAAATCGTGCCGGAGATGCTCGTTTGCATTATTCAAAATACATAATTTGACAGTTAATACAAAATGATTTCTAGTATTGTCACATTGTCAGTATGAGGATAAGCTCAAATGAAATTAAAAATTAGACTAGTAGGAGAAAACAAAGTATGCATATTCGTTGGTCTACAAAAACTTTCCACCATTTGATTTAGTGATGTTAAAGCATTTGCATGCGCAATGCGCATTCAATTAGCAGAAAAAACTGGATACATGGAAGCAAGCAGTAATTAAGCAGGGAGGAGGTGAACATTCTAGTTATTTTTTAGCATGTAATAAAACCAAATTCCGCCAAATCAAATTCTGGAATTAAATGACTACTCATATTCATAACATCATGTACTTAAACCGTATGGATGGCACATGAAAATTTATAAGTGCATTCATTACCTCCTACCAATAAAGTTTCGATTGAGACTTTCTTTGCGCTTGATGATGATATGATCACCTACTCTAGTAATAAACATCAAATACTAAAAATTATTCAAAAAGCCCTATTAAAAATAGCAGTTATCGATTCATTAAATTGCTGAAACGTTGATTTTATGCAGGAGTACGCTATGTTCATCGTTGTTATTATTCATTTGTTTATTTATTTTGCTTTTGTGCATAAATTATGCATTACTTTTCAAAACTTTTTATCTTCATTCTCAAGGAGAATAGCCTTGGTATAGGCATCCCGTTCATTTCGATGAATAGTGTAAATGTATGTTTGCCATGCCATGTGCAAGCAATATAAGCATCCAAAAAATTCAAAGGCAATAAGAACAAAGGAAAGTCACCACAAAGCAAAGTTGCTTAAAAAAATACATGTAAATGAATATGAAT
>JAANSP010004234.1:0-10410 GCA_036850745.1 Homidia socia
AAGCTACAATATTTATTGCAAACATTTTTTTATTGATTTACTTTCCAAGGAACCTGATGTTGATACCCCAGTGAAAAACTGAATGAATTAATATCATGGACAGTGTATTAAGTATATGAAAATTAAATTGCAGTTATAAATTTTTGCTGGTTTTAATTTTAATTTATTTTTGTGTTTTAACTTAAATTTATCAGCTTATTCATTGATGTGAACAAACGTAGTGTATTTATTTTAGCACGTAGAAACAAAATGTTCCTTTCCGCAATGATCATTTTTAAGCTCATTTATGCTAAAGGGTAAAGTTAGCAGTCGTAGTCGTATCAATCTCGATCAATGATGACGCTTGTAGTCTGATCAAAGTCGTTGAGACTCTAAAATTTATTTTCAACAAAAGGGAATATGAATAAATTATATTTCTCATGAGACTCGTTCTCCCGGGCTGTATCAATAAAGCATGTTGCTCCTTCGTCTGAGCAGTTGCTCCCCTTAAAAGTTATCATTCCAGGAAATTTGTAGCCAATCGTTGTCCTTAAGCTTGTGTGAAAGCCCTACAATAGTAATGTTGTTATTACTGCGGTGTCAGTTAGTTGCCTTATACCTGTCAAAATTACAAATTCCAATGTATATTGCACTGTAACTGAAGAAAACAAATGCCAAGATTAGATAGCATTGTGATGATCAAGAAAAAAAGGTTCGGAAGATGGAAAATTAATATGGGCTCAGCCAAAAGGAGCCCAATGGATTCTTCTTCTTTCAATTGTAGCAAAAGTGAGACCGAAATGGAGGAGGTTCAACAAATAACCATTGCTACGACAACTGATGCGGTTCCCTATGCGACCAGAATTATTTTAATTGATTTCACATCAATCTGAACCAGTTGACAAGGGAAAATTATTCACTTATTAATTATCTTGATAAAAAGCCGAAGCAATTGTAAATACATTAAAAACTCTCACCGACACTCCACATTTCAAATCCAATCATCAATTGATTTAATAGCGTTCCCATTTCACATGCATCCCAGGATGGATGGGCAGGATGACGTGATAAACTAAACCGCCGCCATAAATAGTTGACAATAAAAGCTTTAACAAATTCGACCAGCCATAATGTTTGCTAATGCTGCCATTTGTAATAGCCTCAAAGCTCATTACCAGCAAAATGCATTGATGCAGAATCATTTTTGCTTTTTGCGAAGCCCTTTTGCCAACTTTTCCCTGACGCTGATTTTGATGCTACCACCGACCCAACTAAATAGACATCGCCCGAAGATCTTGCACATAGAGTTGGGTTTTCATGTGGGAAATTGCACTGAGCTGAGTCTGCTCTAAGCAACTACAAGTGATGTACATGGAAGGAAAAGCAAAAGAAATCATAATTTTTGTCCAGATGGGATTTTGTTGTGGACGACTGCATACAAAGAGAAAGGAAGCTAATGTGTTTATCCGTGGTATTTACCTGGTTCAAGTAAACCAGTGAAAATTATGCTCATTATTAGTTATAAATATAACACATATTTTCATTTAAACGATAGGAAATAAGTTGAAAATAGCTAGGAAGTGGTTTTTATAAAAAATCGCCTATCATGTTTACTATTTAGCATTAAAATGTTTTTCACTCTTAGTGACTCAATATAAATGCCAACTAGAATTTGATTAATTGTGTTTAGTCCAAAAATAATTTCAAAATTAAAAGGTTCTCTGAATGCTGTAAGGCAATTTCTTTTCTCATGTCATAAATTAAAATAGAGGTTGGAAGGTTGTGTGTTTTAAAAATTATGTAGGCATCATTTTTTAATGGAACGTATGCATTTTTTACATAGAAAGCCACATGTAGGAAACGCTTGTTTGCATTCATGATTTTGTATTTCCTGACATAAAAAATGAAGTGATGTATCATGTGCGCGTACAAGAATTTATGTCAAGTTTTTCAACAAACCAAATAGTTCAATTTTTATCACTAAATATAAACCTATAGCAAACCTCATTTTTGGAACCAATTATTCTCAAATTTCATGGCAAATAAAGAAATCAAGACGTTAACTGACACGGCGATTGCGAATTCGGTGAAATGACCCGATTTAATTTAATGTTTCAACGCTTGATACCACAAGAGCAAATTATGTATGCATGTGCTTTTCTGAAATAAGTTTTAAAATTTTGTCCGACAATTTTCAGCTTGCAAATAAATGATACAAAAAATGCATGGAATATTATTTTTTCACAAGTATCCATGAAAAGCGGTTTACATTGGATTTTACATTAACATTGAATTTGATTTTTTTCAAGTAACAATTTTTGTAACTTTACGGAAATTTATATGCTAAAAATGTTTAATGTATTCAACCAGACTTTATCAATAGAACAGATGGGGGAATTAGATGTTTTGCAGTATTTAATTCCACTTGCAGGAGCCATCTTTTGAGCGCAAAGCTAAATAACAACAGCAAAATTATTATATTTACGCAGAAAAACTGAATTTTTAATAAAAGGTAAAATGTTTGTCACTTACTCCCAGCATAAGCAGCCTTGTTGACGCAGTCAAATTCACAAGGACTGGAATACGTTTCTCCGTTGGAGCCGCACACTGGGATATATAATCGTGGACAAAAGCAATCGTTCCCAGGATGCCAGTCCAGTAGATTTGCTTTCACTCAAAGATACCATTACCAATAGGAAAAATGCTAGAGCAAGTGAAAAAAGTTGCTTTATTGAGAGCATCTTGATTTTAATTTTGACTGTGTGTTCAGTAACAATTATGAAAGCTATGGAAAATTTAAAATTTGCTTTTTAAAATCATGAGTACTTTCAAGGATAAGTGGGCTGTTGTCTTACAGTATTGAATTTTGAGCCATATAGTTGGTATTTATGCATTTTTTGTGTGGCTGTTATCTTTCCTGCAGAAAGGCGTAGCAAATGCATTGTTTATAATGCCACGCTATATCTAGGTAATCGTTTGGTTTGTATTCACAATAAACATTGAAAATACAAACACCTGCATTATTGAATAATAACATGCACCACGATTACGCTATCAAGTTACTTTTCTTAAATTTTTGTTGTTTCATGACGTAATATGGGGTATCTAAATATTAAATAAGTTTTGTCACAACTAATTTTACTTTGCATATGCATAAACGGAAGCTGTAAATTGGTCTTAAGCAAGCAACCAGTTGACCACATTCATTACTACTTTAAAATTTCTGCACATAACAAACTTTCAGACGGATAAATTTTGAGACTGGTATTTTACCACATTAATTTTTTGTTGGATTGATTTTACGTTTACCGACGTGTAAACGAATATTTATGTATTTAGAATAAAATCCTCCAGGCAACCTCAATTACAATTAGCTAATCATCTTAAAATAAGCAAAAGCTTTTTCTAACAACCTATTTCCAAAATAATTTTGTCTAAATGTAAAGGAAATGTGACCGCATCCGCTCCACAAACAGCAGTGACATATTTTCGCAAGGAAACTTTGAAATTAAAAGTGGTCAACCCTCCCTGCTAGGTTTCCATATTACTACTAAAACTTCTAGACTAGAAACCATAAATAGAAAAAAGAGAACACATTAACATGAATAACTTGCCGGAAAAGTAAAAATAAAAACAGAATAAAAAAGTTTTTTTTAATTTATGAAAAATATTTATGAAACATGCCAGAGCGTTATTATGCAATAATATTACCGGTTATATCAACAATAAACGCAGAAAATTCAATTTAAATTCCATTCATATTAAAGATTTTGAAACATTTATGACTTTTGTGAACGACGATTACTGGTGATAATAATAAGGCGAGGAAATGATTAAAAATAAAGGTTGTATGCTTGCATAAAGCCAATAAAATGATTGATTTATTCATGCAATGATAACGATAAATTTGAACTTTAAAATTGTTTTAAGACATTAAATTTTGTTTGCACATTGAAATGCCAACAAATAAAGATTTTAAAATGAAACCGACAACCAGGAACTGCCATAAGTCAGTTGAACCTAGTAAAAAGGTTCTGGCCTTCACTTGATCTGACGACATGCACCATTTAAAGCATACAAATCTAAATTAGAAAAGAAACAATGATTATTTTATCAAATGGAAACAAGCTTGACAAAATGATTTTTTTCATATATTATTTTGAAACTTACTCGAACCGGTGACTGAGTTGTAACAGTTGAAACTACACCTGTTTGTGAAAGTTTGTCCGTTAGAGCCGCAAACTGGAGCGTTTGTATTGGGACAATCACAAGGATCTCTTATTGGAGTTGGCCAACGCTGAGCAGAGACATTATCAATGCACAAGATTACCAGCATTGTAGCCATCAAAACGATAGCACAAAAATCCTTTTTTGGATGCATCTTTTAAATTCGAGACTGGAAACGTTTCCTAACAAATTAACAAAAATGAAAAAGTAACTATTAACTTTTCAACAGCTTTTCTAGTTGAGTTTTACTTTAAAAATGAAACGTGTTTTGTCTTGCGAATTCAAATTCCCACTGATGAAAAGTAAATTTCACGAGAGCTACTGCTACTGAGCTTTGTATATTTTAGCTTTTTGAATTTATGGATGTGTGGTTGCAGTTCCTTCCGTCAGAAAATCTGTTTTAGCCACGGGAAAGCTCACCAGAATAAAATTGGATATGAAAACCCACAATGTAATTTTGGATATTTTTTAAATTCATGACAACATTGCTTTTTGGTGTGTAAAACCAGCCACATCCGTTAGCGCACAACTTATTTTTGGGACATTAAAATAAAATTGTGAGTAGTAGGCCAAGTTTTATTTAAAACTATTTATGAAAATGTATATTTTAGGAGTATGAACGTATTGCCTGTGCCACTGTATTTCATGCATATTTTACATTTTACTCCCGTCATATTTATCAATTGGGATACGAAAAAAACATTTATTCATCTGCTCACACGCAAAAAGAAAAGAGTCGGTGGTAATTTAACCGTTAATAAAAAGCCAAAAAATAAATGACGAGTAAAAATTTACAGATTAATTTACTGCTAGTTTTAGTATTTACATGTTTCAATAATATACAATTTGGAAATAATTATAATTTTGTCCCGGTAATTATCAGACCGAAATAGTTTGAATTTGAGTAAGTTTCAAATATTTAACGCCAATCACCAATGGCTAGTCTGTTTTCTATTCCCTCATCTTCAATTGCCTGCTGTATTTCGTCGCATGAACCAACTCTGGCTTGCAATTCTGTAAAAATTGATAAATGTGTTAAGTCACTCAAAATTTTTGTAAAGTAGCTTTTTCTGTATGTTTTGAAAACTTACGTCCATTGTATGCAGCCTCATTAACACAGTTGAAGCCACACTCGTTTGAGTACGTTTGTCCGTTGGAACCGCACACGGGCTCAAAATTTTGAGGGCAGAAACATCCTCGTGCGTCTGCAAAACTGGAAAATAACGTCACCATCATGGTGATCAACCAGCAAAGCAACAAGCACTTGCTTGACCATCTTGTTAATTTTTTTAAACTTTTTAAATTGGAACAAAGTTTTAGGTATGTGAAAATAAAAGTTGTGCAAATTTCAACTGACAATCATTTTGGATCTACACACGTACTTATAAGGTGGCATCATGCCAATATTTCTCCTGTCTAAAAATAGTAATTTGTAGAAAATAATACTTGTCTTTTGTTTTACCCAATTATTTTTGTGTTGCGGTTACTGATTATTCAGCGTTGTCACCAATATAACATCTTGTTTCACTGAAACAAATAATACGAATAATTATGTTGATTTATTGCTGATACATGACCGGATATTTTGGCAGACCCATTCGAAAATTTAATTAAAAAATTATTTCTGTGCAAATCATATTATTTTTACTAACCTTCGTGTAATCAAGTTCAAGTATCATCGCTGGTAAAATGCGCGTCATATTGTAACCGCAGCTATCCGTTGAAATCAGGTTTACTTGTAAATAAAATGGAAAAAAGAGCAAAAATTGCTTGAATTTTGATCAATTCTCTTTAGATGATTTAAAAACCACAGAATTTTGGCAGGATATTTAATCACAAGAGCGTCGTGTGGCTGGATTGCATGATAATGTAATCAAGTAATCATTATCTGATATTAGATCCTTCTTGAAACTGGATGAGAAATGCATGAAAAATTACACTAAAAATCTAGCCAAATAATATTCCAGATTTTTTTCACTTTGTTAAAGATGCATGCATCCTAGGTTTGCCCATTTTTAACATGCACTCAGCACGCACAGCCACATTCAGCATTCAATGCAGTAGATTGCAATGAACAATAGCAAGAAAACTCAGAGTTTCTTAGTTCACTTGTACTCAGAACGTTGTAGGCTCATCATCACTCAGCTCTCATGGTTAGCTTCTAAGCGGAATAAGTAATCAGCAGAAAGCTTCCAGTTGAATCGCAATGGTCTGCTTGCAGCAGTTTTCTGCCTGGTTATCTGTTGAATGCGTACCTACACATGTACTGCTTTCTTTCTTATTGCTTAAAAATATGGATTGAAGCTTTTTCCAAGATAAACATGCACGTAGAATCATTTCATTCGGCATATTTTATGTAAAAATCTGAAAACATCTCCATGAGTGTTTCTCTACAAAAAAAATTTAGTGCAAAACTATTGGCTATTATTATTGAACTTAAGTTTCGGGTAACGATGTTTTTGAGTATTAACGTCAAATTTTAAGTACTTTTACAAATCAAGTCACATTAGCAGGGAAGTACATTTTTTTATGAACATGTCAATTTTTCATAACGCAATGAGTATTGTTTGATAATTATTGTGATAAAATGAAACAATGCTTGTTTTCAGCAGTAAAAGAATAATTTGCTCAGGTATTCAAGACAAAGGAACTTATAAGTAGAGGGGAATTCCTTTCTTAATCTTTTCAATTATAATAATTAAAATGACGATTTCCGCTCTAAGCAGCATTGTGACAAATTATTTTTTTCCAATATTGGCAGTTAAGTACCTATATAATCTTTTTTTTAGCTTAACAGACAGTGAGTGTAATATATAGCTTAATATAACAAATCTATGGAGCTCCATGTATTATACTGCATTTTATCACGAAGAAATGAATACACACCCATAGGCCATTATATAATTGAATCCAACTCTTGTTCTTGTTACAGACCATTAAAATAAGCCCCTATTTGCTGTAAACCTAACAAGATACAAAATGCTAATTAACACTCTAGTTAAATAATATGCAGTCTCCCGGGGACACTGGAGTGGTACAAGATAATTAAATTTCTCTAGTGCCTACCAACTCCCACTCCCAAACAAAAGACTTTCTTTGTACATCTCACTAACAGTGTGGATCCCAAATTTTCATTTTGCAATGCATTTCTCTCCTAATTACTGTAGGAAAACGAGATAATGCACGTTTGTGGTGAAACTAGAGGTAAATGAATACATGTGTATCAGTGTCAGCAGCGGTGTGAAAATTGGCTGCGCTCTAAACATGCATCATTTTCTCTTTTTAACAGAAAAAAATGATAGCACAAAATGTATTTTATTTTTGTAATGCTGTCCTCACCACATCTTCAGCAGCAGCAGAAAATGAAAGTCTACATTTTCTCCCAGAGGAAAACTCGTCAGTTCCACTTTCACTCTGGTGCAGTTCATATCTGCGCTATGACGTTCCTGTTGCGTCTCTCTTTCTCTCAAAAAATATAATAAAAACTGTTGCGTTTTCATCCATCCGTGAAAACAAAATTGTTCACGCTTGGTAAATACCTTAATTTTTTGTCATATTCATTGGTAATGTCACATGCACCAATATGAGGGATTTTAACATTTCCAACTATTCCCATGAAAACATCAGTCTGTCAGAAGATCCGGAAAATAGTCTACGACACTCTGTGGAATTGACCGTGTTTCTGGCGATAGTGTACGCGCTCATATTCGTAACTGGGTTTGTGGGCAACTCGCTGGTGATTCTGGTGTTTATTTTGAAACCGCCCATGCAAACCGTGACAAACATGTTTATCGTCAATCTGGCAGTGGCAGATTTGTTTGTGATTATATTTTGCGTTCCAGCCACTTTACTGGCAAATGTATTTACCTGTAAGTTATTTGCCAGACAAAATATAAATAAAGTTTGACCTTGGTTAGAAAATCGGAAAGGTATAGATTTTTCTTTTTTTCTAACTTTTTTTTAGCTTGGATACTAACTTCGTTTCTTTGCAAGTGGGTTGCATACGTTCAAGGATTGTCAGTTTTTGCCTCTGCTTATTCCCTGGTTGCAATCTCTCTTGACAGGTTTGATCCAGTTTTGAATTGTTAATAATATTTGAAGGAAAAACCCTTGAAGGATTTAACTTGTAGAATTTCATGATTTACATGTGCAGATGCAGAGCACTTTGTCGACCAATGGAACGTGCTCATGGTCTATCAAAATCCCAGTCTCTCCGCTTGATAATGTTCATTTGGCTCACCTCCATGCTGGTCACCATTCCATGGGCAATTGTTTTTGAAACTGTTTACTTTCCTTCCGACAATTGTACCTATTGCGTGGAAAACTGGAGTAACGAACTACACGGGAGAGTTTACTTTCTCACCGTGAATCTCATCTCTGGCTACATTGCTCCCTTTTCCCTAATTTCCCTGTTGAACATGCACATCTGGTACACCGTGTCTCAACGTACCCCGCCGCAAAACAGTGCATCTCGGGAAAATCTTCAGGTGGTGCACCGCAAAAGAAAAAGGAACGTTAGGCGAATGATTTCTCTGGTAACTCTCGCCTTTTTGCTCAGTTACATGCCACTTTTTGTGCTGGCCACCCTGATAAAGTTTTCATTGTTATCGCCGGATTACACACTGGACTCGTGGATACTACCGGTTGCTCAACTGATAGCATTTTCTAATAGCTGCATTAACCCAATTCTTTACGCCTTTCTTAACTCCAAGTTTAGAAAAATGTTTGCCTCCGTGCTGCGCTCCTGCTTACCTAGAAAGCTTCAGCCAGACTGTATTAAGCCACATCATGAAAGCAGCTATTATGATAGGTACAGGGGCTCTGTTGCCATTTTTATAAATGAAGGTCGCGCACCACCTCATTTCTCTACAACAACTGTGCTTCACACAATGAAAAGCACAACAAATCCGAGAAACAGCTTTCCTGGAAGAAGGAAGGAAATGGCATCGTTGAAAGTAGTCTGCAGCGGAATTTCAAACACAAGTCATAGTGTGTAAATAAAAAGTTTGTGTTCTATTCCTGTTTTTTCGAAGTTTGTAAACCACTTTCTGGGTTCAGAAACGAACAGCGCTGTCGTCATGCATGTTTGCTTCAAAAAAGTACGCGTTTCCTCAAAAACTGGCTTGCGTGATGGAAAGCTGTTTGTGTGCGTGACATTACTAGATTGAACTTGTGAAATTATTTGGTGTTGCCATTTATAGGAAATACATACTTTGTACGAAATCCAAATATATATATATCGACGGTATTGTCATTATAAACAGCGAGCTCTGATGAAGCCATACTAAATACTGCTTTGCGTTTGATCGTGTGACATTTTGTTTCTGGATTTCATATCGTATATTTTCATACCAATCAAATTTTGAGAATAATATCACTACTTTTGTGTCTTCTTGAGCAAACTTTTTTTTTTTTGTTTGCTTTAACAACAACAAAATGTGATGAATGCATAACTGGATGACGTTCTTATATTTCAGGGAAAATAATTATTAGTTGCTTGAGTGGGTTTGCCATGTGCAGCCTTTTTATGAACAAATGTGACGATATATTTATCTAGGCTTGCCCCAATTTATGAGATATTTTCACTAAATAATGAAATTATATTAAAACAATACCACGTTCCGTCTCAGTTGGATAATATCAAGTTATTTTTAAAAAAATTCTGAAAACTAATACGTTTAAAACATTTCATCTGCTGGTAGTATAGTTAAGTAGGTAAATATTTCTATGAAGAGCCTACCTCCCACCTTTTACAATACTTTAAGTTTTTTAATTCTTGGTAGTCATAAAAGTGAACGAATAGTTAGGTAGATATACGATGATAGATCAAACGCACACGTGCGGCAATACTATTTCCTAGATCGGATATTAAAAAAGTCTAAGTTTCCGCAGAAATGAGTTTTCTGTAAAGCAGACATGTAAAGTGTATTATCTAACTTCTTGGATACTTTTTTTCTGATTTAAACAATAGCTTGCAGATTTCTGCAGACACTAGGATGTGTACATGCATTGTGTGATATCTAATAAAAATAAATATTGAATTGCGGTTTGGTTTGATACAATATCAGAATATAAAATCTATTCCAAGGGTATAAATATAGTAGAGGTTGCGCCTTCCTGCATAAACGTGAACATCTGGCTGTGACGTCACGTGCAGAAGAAAATAACATGTGAGCAAAGCAAGAAAAACTTTTTTTTCTCTCC
>JAANSP010004236.1:0-10405 GCA_036850745.1 Homidia socia
AATACACACAATGAGTCTAATGAGCGCTTGAATTTAGAATCTTAATTATTCATTTTAACTTATGTGCTTAGCTAGAATATAAACACTCTCATATTGAACTTATTAATCTCAAAGTTTTGAAACCGTTTTTAGCAAACGTACATCACTAACAAGCATAGTTTAAGTACAATTTGGAATATACGAGCTCATTAAATAATCTGTCAAAAGCCTATTTTTAGTGATTTTTAAGATGGTTAGAACTACTTTCTAGAATGTGGACATATAAGCACTTATTCGAAAATCTAAAGTAAGAAATTTTTGAAGGTTTGTAAGAAAACCTTACAGAATTTAACATGGAAACCTGATGTTTAGAGAAAGTAACCTTTCTTTCACCACAATCTCACAAAAGAGTGCATGACAGGATTCATCGTCAAGGCTATATTTTAAATCGTTTGAATTTCAAATCCGAAAACCTGCTCATATTACTGTAAAACTGGTTAGAACTTTGCCAAAGTACTTCAATCACTTCAAAAGTAACTAAAATCCTCCAAACTACTCCAATTATTTTAAAAGCCAACAAAACACTCCAAAGTACTCCAATTACTCCAAAAACTAAAAATATCTACATCAATCCAAAAGTGCTGGAAACCGTACAAACTACTCCATTTGTTTTAACAATCTTGATAACATTATCTCGTCGTCGTTTTTACCCCCACTATATTCGTGCATATTTCAAAGATCTGTGCTCTGCCTCCGTTTTCACCTGCATGCAAGCAACAAACTAGCAGCAAAAAAACGCAACGGGGAAGAAAAAAGAAAACGACGCAATTAGTAGAAGCAGCAAAAATTAATTATGACCATGATTACTTTTGACATATATTCATTCAATTTTTGAAGAGTTTAGGCCGAGCTATATATATGAAATTCTGTACTTTATCATTGAAAAATCAGCTGTAAAGTTGGGTAAATTATAGAAAACAAAGATAGAACTTAACATTAAGCAAGAGGACGCCACTATTAAGTAGATAATAATTATAAACGTTCGTCGGCACTTTTTTAGCTAATGAAAAAGAGCAATAAAATAAGCTAGCATGAAATTATATATATTGATAGTGATAATACAAATTACAAATCACAATAGAAATTGCGTAAGCAATCAAGTATTTAAACTTTCATTATATGTTGTTTTAATTTCAGCTTGAATCTCTTGAAGGATTCACATCACAAGGTTGTAAAGAAAGGCAATAGGTAGGTAGCAGGGATTATGCAGACAGAGTGATGCATAGAGTTTTTTGGTGAGTAGCGGCGGAATGTCAAGATGACAGTTCCAATATTTTGTAAATAACGAAATACACTATAGCTAGCTAGGGACTTGACAAGTCCCTACACTTATACATGATTATTTAGAGAGAGAAGAGACAGACAAGCCAGACAAAACGGGATAAGAATTAGGCGCATAATTTTTGGAGAGGAGTCACTTGTGTGATAGAGAGAGAAGCAGAGAGTTGATTGATTTTGTGGTCTTGTGCACTGAAAGAAATATATAATTTATTTTCGAATGTTAGGTTTGGAATTCCTAACAGGACATTTCTTTATTTAATTTGTGCTACTTGGTGTTGAGTTTGGCTTTGTCTGATTACATAATTGTGGCAACGCATTCAGTTTGATGCATAGAAATAAAACATAATATTATTGCAATATAAAAAGACTGTGTCGGTGGGAGTTCTTTCTTTGTGCATTGTTGCTGCTGCGGATTATCATTATTATTATTACTGGCTATCATCACTGCTGCTATCGACATTACTGCTGACTCTACTATCGGCGCTTATCTTAACGTTGCGAGACAGAATCCAAGGAGTATCTAGCTGGTGGAGTTCACCGGAGGAAAGCAATTCACTGCCAAGGTCGAGTATAAGCATAATCACATTTAAAACAAAGTTCAATATTTTGCATGCTTTACTCATCATCATCATCATCATTTTAGCTTTGGCTAATATACCTAATTACCGGAAAGGCTCCAAATACTCTGACATGGCGAACAACTGCCCTTAAAGTGCTGACAAGCATAACAAAGAATCTAGACGGTAGTAGGTAATCGTTTAAAAGCAGATTAGGTTTTTTAATAGCGCAATTAGTTAGCTTAGTTAAGTAACGGTAAATGGGAAAAATAAAAACATCCAAGCTTTTAGTTGAGTTATGTAAGGAAAAAGACAACAACAGTAGAATTCTTATTATGTAAAGGCAAGCAAGCAAGTATTAAAAAAACTGATACATATTTTAGAAGGACATTCAAACAAGTCTACCGTGCCAAAAAGCCTTTTATAACTACATTGTTGTCGCCCGGATGTTTGTACAGGGAAATGCATGTTAAAATGTCCACATCCCTGTACTGGTGGGCTTTATAGGCTCCCGCCACGCTTTTACTTGCTCTAAAGTGATCTATTGCGAATTACAGAACCACATGCACCGCATAGATTTTTTGCTTATTTTCCATTCTAACGCAATTTCTCACAAAAGTCATCAACTGGCTGCACTTGTGATAAACCTCCCTTGATAACTGTCAAATATTATACGCGTCATTCATCCAGTTCTCGTTTTTAACAACGATTTTAAAATAATCAGCTATTTTATCAGTAAGTTTAATCTCTAGACATCAATGAAAAAACTTGTTGCAACCATTAAAGGAGCATCAACGCAAGTTAAAATTAGCAGAAGTGGTAGAAGTAATTAAATAGTTGAGCTGAAAAGAAAAACACATACCTTATGCACTTGTGATAAATCTCCCTTGATAACTGTCAAATATTATACGCGTCATTCATCCAGTTCTCGTTTTTAACAACGATTTTAAAATGGCCAGCTATTTTAAAAGTAAGCTTAATCTCTAGACATCAATGAAGAAACTTGTTGCAACCATTAAAGGAGCATCAACGCAAGTTAAAATTAGCAGAAGTGGTAGAAGTAATTAAATAGTTGAGCTGAAAAGAGAAACACATACTTTTTGTATTTTAGGATGTACATGATGTGCACATTAGTACTGCAGGTTTGGAAGTTAAGTATAGAGTTTAAAAAAAGTAAAATACTTCCCAAAAAATTTGGTGCACCACTGTTTATTTCATTTCAAGTCATACAGGCTTACACCACAATACCCTAAACCTGTTAGGCCGTTGTAACCTATATACTGGCTCTAGCCGCTCTTTTTTATTCTTCATTGGCTATAGTTGACGCTTCTTATGTTTTGTACAGGCGAGACCACGATAGACAGGTTTTACTTTATTTGTTTAAGTCTTTGTAATTATTTTATAGTCGGGGAACATGTAATAGCCATTTTTGCAGAAATTGGTAGCGCCAAATATTTAAATTCAACAGGAATGAGAAAATCCCACACATTTTCTAAATACCATCCCACCGGGAAAAGTTTTTCCTGGGAAAAAGTCCAAAATGTCCAAAAGTGCCTTTTACTTTGCCAAGCATTGCCAACAACTATAGTCATAGTGCTAACTATTTTTGCTAGCTATTACCGGGTATTTTAAAATAGGGACCATACATCAAAACAAGCAAAAAAATCTTGTTTGCACATCTTACCAAAACTGACTGCCTACTTGGTTGAAACAAGTACGAAAAGACTTTTCGGATCAATACAATTTTTACAAAAAATTTATCATCAACAAGGCAACATAAAATAAAAATCTGTGTATAAGAGCACCTTATTCAATTTTCTAATTATTTGAGTGAAAACATTTCATCATAACCATACATCAAAACAAGCAAAAAAATCTTTTTTGCACATCTTACCAAAACTGACTGCCTACTTGGTTGAAACAAGTACGAAAAGACTTTTCGGATCAATACGATTGTTACAAAAAATTTATCATCAACAAGGCAACATAAAATAAAAATCTGTGTATAAGAGCACCTTATTCAATTTTCTAATTATTTGAGTGAAAACATTTCATCATTTTAACGGCACTGACTCGACAAAAGTCGGCATCTGACACGTCAACATGGCAAGACCACGAAAGTCTAAGAAACAAAAACATCGTTCTTCTAAAACATCCCTAAACACTGCTGAGATATTGGACGAGCTTTCCAATAGTAATTGTGAGTCGAATTATACAAACTTGTTGATTATTTGTCGATTCATTTTCAAATCTGCCTGTTACGTTTGTGTTGTTGGTTACTGATTTTTTAAATAAAATTTTAGCCGAAGAAATCGAGATGGAGACCAGCCCAGAACAGCAGTCGGAAAAGTTAGCCGCTAGCACAACATTTTCCATGCAAGAAGTTCGAGAAGCAGGAGTACTTTGTGCTGATTCCATCTTTGAGAACAGCGAGGATGCGATGATGAACCAAGAAGAAGAGCAGCGCAATACATCTCCCCTGTCCACGAGTGTGCCTGCAATAGTGGGAAACAGAGCAGATGAACCTATTGCAGTAGACACGACTTTGGGAAATGACCAGGAAGATGACCGGGATCAGCCGTTAAATTCGGACGACGATGTAATTATGGAATATATTGGATCGATCTCACCGGTAAAACGAAAGAAGGTTGGCTATGGTCGCCCGAAATCAACTATTTGGCAGAGCTTTGTAATTACCGTTGTGAACAAGAAAAGATGCGCAACATGTAAGGTTTGTGGAGCGAAGGTCAGTTGTAAAGCGGACAGATTGAAAAATCACAAGCAGAAGTGTGGTAACCGGAGTATTACAATTACCTTAAAACCATCTACAAATGATGGCTCCAAAGTCGTGTCAGGGCCAAACTTTGCGTCAGTGCCAACTTTTGAGTCCGATTCAAGACAACCAAGTATCAAAAACTACTTAGATGCAATGTCAGTAGCAGAAAAAGAGGATTTAGACAAAAAATGTGCAAACTTTATTTACTGCAACAATCTACCTTTCACCACTGTTGAAAGCTCAGCTTTTTTGACATTCACTAACTCTTTGCGACCTTCATACAAGCCACCAAGTCGATTTGACATAGGAGGAAAGCTGTTGGATTATGCGTATGAAGAAAAGCAAAAGGAAATGAAGGAACTTATTTCAGGAAAAAAGGTCACTATTATGCAAGATAGGGTGGCCTTCTATTCAAAATGACCCAGTGATTGTTCACACTTTGTCTGATGGGAAAAGAACTGTATTTTTAAATGCAGTTCCAACGGAAGAAAACGTAAAAAATGCTGAATACTGCTTTGAACTTTTAAAAAAGGCTATCGTTGATGCTGAGAAGGAATATAATGTTGAAGTTATCGGTTGTATCACCGATAACTGCAATACCATGAAACGATTACGAAACTTGATAATTGAAGAGTATCCAGATTTTTACGTTCTAGGATGCAGCACTCATTTGCTAAACTTGGTTGGTCGTGACTTGTCCAATAAGGATTTATCCGATAAAATAAAACAAGTCCAAAAGTTCTTCCGAAATCATCATTTCGAAAGTGCTTCGCTTAAGAAAACAAAAGGTCTTCGGCCCACTTTACCCGGCGATACCAGATGGAATAGTCAAATCGATATGTTCATAAATTACCAAAAAAACCATGCCAAATACTTGGAAATATCGCGTAAACAAAATTCAGGAGTGGACAATGAAAGCCAGATAGTGGAAACTCTTAACGATGGAACTATTTTTAGTATGGTGTGCCGCATCATTGGAAAACTACAACCAATATCCATTTCGCTTGATAAGGTGCCTAATTTTTTCATTCTAGTTGCAATTTAAAAACAAGATTTGACATTGTAAATGATTGTTAATATTTCAGTTGCAAGGCGAGTCAGCAACATGTGCCGATGCGATTCACACTTGGCTATCGCTGAAAGAGGATCTCCAATTTGACACCACTGAGGACAAAAAAGCATTCAAAAACAGGTTTAAGATGGCCATTACCGATGCCGGATTGAGTGCATATATGGTTCATCCTAAATACAAAGGTACAAATGTTAGCATTTATGGCACAGGCACTGACACAATAAAAAATTATTGGCACTGACACAATACCTATATTTATTCATTTACCCATGTTTTACAATTTATTTCATCCTTGAATTGCAGGGTCAAAACTAAATGGTAAACAACTTGAGAAGGGAAGACAATGGCTGGCTTCTAAAAATCCGTATTTTGTCGTCCTGTACTCCGGCCTACAGTCTGAAGATCACGACTACATTCCAAAGTCTATGTTGTCGATGGATGTTATTTCGTCGATGGATCCATGTAGCTGGTGGAAGGCGGTAGCAAAATCGTCAGACAGGATTTCTCCGGGATTCGTTTGTCTTGTTGATGAGTTATTAAGGCTTCCAGCTAGCACTAGTGGCCTGGAAAGGTCTCTTTCTACATTGGGACGAATCATGTGCAAAGAACGTAGTCGTTTGGGTGTTGAAAAAGCTGGAAAGCTTTGTTTAGTGAGTTTCCATTCAGGGCGTTAATTATTCGAGGTCTATCAACTGTATGTTAATTTTGTTGTAGAATGATATTGGCACTGACTCAATTTATTAAAAACATATTTACATTTTCTCTGGTTTATAATGAGGAATTTCGTTAGAATGGTCTGCATTTACTCTACTGTTGTTCTCTGGAGGAAATCGTTCAACAAAAAGTTTCACAGTCCATTTGGCATCATTGCTGGCTTGATGAATTTCTTCATCTACTGTTGTTCTCTGGAGGAAATCGTTCAACAAAACGTTTCACAGTCCATTTGGCATCATTGCTGGCTTGATGAATTTCTTCCTGTGGTTGCATATCAACTCCAAAAAAATGATGACAAAGCGAGCGTAACCCCAATTTATCAGTGTAATACTATAAGAAATAATTAGTCAAATAAAGCAGCAGATTTCAATTATTCTAGTTCATATAAGAGCGAACGTAACCACATTCACAATTTACCTTTCCTTTTGTACTAATATATCCTCTATACCAGTACTGCGTGCAGTCGAAATAGTCAAAGTCAGCAAGTGGGAGGATCTAAGGAGTTGAAATCGGATTCTGCTTCGACCAATATCACCAGTTTGTTCTCAAGAATTTTCCGAATTTCAGACTTTACTTCTTCGATGGGTTTTCCGTTACGCAGAGAATCTCTTGTGATTCCATTTTTCCTGAAGCTATGAGTTGTTACACGGAAAGAGCCAGGAGGGTGTTTTATTTTTGTATTGTATATCACTTGTCCGTTCGAGTCAACAATGGAAACTATATGCTGCTTTCTGTTCATATTTTTGTTTGCTATTTGAAAGCGGATACTCGACTTTCTCTACGTCCAATCCTACGATGTCTTCAGTTTTATATTTTCCAAACCATACTTTTTCCGGCACTGACACAGGAGCTGGCACTGACACGGATGGAGCGTTAGCGGTTTTCCGTTTTCTTCTTTTCTTGGCTTTAGATGCATTATTGGACACTTGGCATAATTCTTCATCTGGAAGGATGTCAAGGAATCTTTTCAAAAAGCGGTATCGGTCCTCCTTTGTGGCACTGCTAGCCCAATTTAAAAGCTGATTCTATAAGAATAATTATGTTGAGAATAATAATAATGTGAATGTCATAATATTTGCTTGTAAGTTGATGATTGAACGTATCAGTAGTTAATTACCTGCACTTTTGTAATCTCCATCGCACTATATCGCACACAATTTTGGTTTGAAGTTGTTTTATTAACCCTGCATTTAGCTCAAGTCCGTTAAATAACGTTTTGGTAGGTTTTATTGAGAGAAGGTAAAGGCGTAAGGAAGAATGCTTCATTCCCATTTGTTTAAAGTAAATGGTAAACACAGCATTTGCCGCTTTCACTCAATCACATCTCAAATTTCCCCGTATTTACTTTTGGACATTGTGAATCAGGGATGTGGTATTTACCAGTGACCTTCATGTGTCCAAATTGGTATTTACCGGTAAATACCGGTATTTACCAAATCGACTTTCTCCCACTTTCTCATTCCTGATTTTGGAGGAACATAAAATTCACATGCGAAAGGACGTGCTAAAGTCAAAAGTCATAACTCTCCAACTCTCCACCCCACAGCTTGAATTGTGAATAATTCTCTGAACTATTTTTGAGATTTCAATTTCTAGCCAAAATGTCATTTCAGATTTCATGTGTGGCTTGGTTCTATTTTCACAGCTAGTAGTTGCTAGCTGGCTGTCAGAAACCTTTTATTTTATGAGCTGAGTTGGGCGATCATCTTATTTTTTTATGACATTGCATATTACATTGAATTAGAAGACTTACTTTGGCAGTGAATGCTTCCAAAACTTCCACAGCAGACAGCTTTCTCTGCTGAAGCTCAGAGAGAAGTTGATCCTCCGTCAGAGAAATGATTTTCTCTGCCTTAGCCGTCATAGGTGAATAGCGTTGCTCCAGTTTTTGAAAAGCATGTTCTCTCTCTCGCTGCTTCTTTCTAATAAGCTTTCTCGTTGTCCACTTGTCCTTCACAGAAAATACAACACAGAGGAAAATCAATATTACTCCAATGAGAATGAATCTAGTGCCCTGTTGTTGTACGTTTTAGATGAATATTAACTTTACAAAGCCACACTTTGTCCTAAATATGTTTCTGTTTTGTTACTTACTTGAAGTGCACAGATAACATGCTTATAAAAGCTTCTTGCAACAATTCCACTGACCACAAGAGAAATCCAAGGCAAAAAGTAGATTTTGAAATCTTCACTGAGCGTTATCATTTCCCAGAAAAGATAAAAATTAAATGCTAGGACTGCACGGTTTAGTTTTTGAATATCAACTTGATTTGACTTGTCACCGTGTGTTTTTCATGTGTTAAATATTTGGACTCTAGAATTTTAAAATTATTCGTTACCAGAAAAATAAATAGCAAATGTCACAGGACAAAAGACCCCAAAAGACTGAAGCCCACCGTTATACAATAGGGTTGTGTAATTTGTAAGTTGGATTTTGATGGAGAAAATTGGCTTTTCTGACTGACGTACCTACTCTGCTTGTGAATTATGCATAAACACAGGAAAACGAGCATGGGAAATGGCATTATTGAAGGTTTTATATCCTCCAGTGTTGCCAGTGAACATGCATGTTTCTGTTGATTAATTTTCCTTTCCATCACTTCACCCAATGTTTTACCTGTCAACTATCGTATATATCACAAACAATACTCAAAACTATAATGCTAGTTTTTATTTCAAATAGATCAACATAATATCGGAAGCTTTTACGGTTAGAGTTTGTCTTTCATCAACAGCATTTATTTGCTGTGTATTTCCGACTCGATAAAGTACAAGAGCAAAAGTTTGGTAATATCAATTACAAGGTTACATTATATTCAATTATTTAGGTTTTCATTAGATTTACGACGACACTTATCATTGACGGCAGCAGCAACAGCAGCATAATAAACTGCCTCTAGTATAAGCGCATGCTTGGCTTAGGTATGTTTGCGAGTATAGTACAATATACAATGTTTGCGTACGTCTTTTATCTACTCCTAATATTTGCAGAAAGAAGTTTAGTTTAAGTTTGTCATTTTTTAGATTAGATAAATTCTATAAACTCAGCGTTTGTTGACTCTCTGAGGGAGGAAAGTTAACGGTCATCATGCTGTTGTTTACTTATTTTCATGTAAAAAACACAAGAATATTTTTAAACAAAAAGCATAGTTTATCCACCTGCAATGGGGAACAAAGAAAGTCTTTGTGACTGTCTTCTTTATGTATAATTTATTTCTGTCATTGAGATGAGATTATTCTGTCCCATTAGACTACTTCATACAGCATTAACTCTGTACAATTATTACCCATTATTAATGGCCAGTGGTTATACAAAACAGGTATCCACTTTAGAATAGTGTAGTTAGTTCATAACAATATATCACTTTAAATTCTTACAAAGGTTTATGAATGAACTGAATTACTGTATATACGGTTTTATACAGATTGCAGATGAAATATTATAGATAGTGCTTTGGCAGATATGAAGTCGAATATTTAGTGACTTAGTCTAGCTGCAAAAATGCATTGAAAAGATAAAATGTGGTTCACTATATAGATTTCATTTACACACTCAAATACTTGGTTCATGGCTGGAATCTCTCCTCTGCCTTGTTAAATACAACAGGCAATAAAGAATACATGTTTGACCTTGAAAATGACTGTTGAGTTTTGTTAAGAGTCATGTGTGATTCTCCAGAGTGAATCCCATGCATGAATGCATTTTACTATGAAAAATAATCATAATTATTCTTGGTTCGGACATTACAATGCTATAGTCATGTGTTTGCCGGCAAATGCACAAAACATTTATGTATTGGCCGTGTCACGACAAATAAGTTTGTAAGGTGTATGTAAGATTTTTAACCAATTACTAAAATTTCATCAAATCGACAAGCAACGTCGTCTTCTTTAGATTATCATTTAAGATTAATCGAAATGAAGTTTCCATTACTTACCTTTTCCATCATTGTACTTTCTGTAACG
>JAANSP010004237.1:0-10403 GCA_036850745.1 Homidia socia
ATTTGTCTCGAGTAACTGTATGGTTTAGATTTTACGAGATAATTAATTGCATAATAACCTATTGCATTTTTAGGAGTTGTACGACAAGCCATGTTGCCCATGTAAAGAAATGTTGAAATTTGCACATTCCATCTAGACGATAAAATTAAATATGTTAACTATAACTTGGTGTGCCTGTGTGGCTAAATAGGTTTTACCCTAAACTCCGAACAAGCCGAACATTTGAACAACAGGGGTAAATAGGTATTTAGACAAGATACAATTCCGCCTTGCTATTCAGTTTATTATTTAATTTTCTCCCTGATTATCATAGGGTATTTTTGCGCTTGATTATAAAGCGCACGGAAGCGTTTCGCTGAATATTATTATCGCATACGTCCGTCTATTCTCTAGCATGCATGCACATTATAAAAATGTTGATTTTGAACCATGGGAG
Source organism: Homidia socia (assembly GCA_036850745.1). NCBI lineage: Eukaryota > Metazoa > Arthropoda > Collembola > Entomobryomorpha > Entomobryidae > Homidia > Homidia socia. The sequence continues at coordinate 437 of JAANSP010004237.1, forward strand.
GTCCTTTTCCCATTTTCATGTCCATAAAACTCCAGCAATAATTTTCTTTATCTCATTCTCTTTGGGAATAAATTGCTGAGATGAGTGTGTATGTGCAAGCGATACTTTATAAGTAAAACCCTACTAAAAAGCAATCAATCAGTCTCCTCCTTAAAGCCGTTGTTAAAAAATTGGGAATAAATTGCTGAGATGAGTGTGTATGTGCAAGCGATACTTTACAAGTAAAACCCTACTAAAAAGCAATCAATCAGTCTCCTCCTTAAAGCCGTTGTTAAAAAAATGTTTTAGTGCTCATAATGTCAAGCTTTCTACATGAAATAAGCAAATGCACATTACGAAAATGTATGAAATCCTCCTGCTCATGCTGACGGAAAACTGTAATGATGCATTTTAAAGAATTCAAATAGCATGCTAAATACTAGTTTCCTCATCCTTTTTACTATATATAGCAAAGGCGTACTTGTTTAAACAATTGACTAAATCCATGATGCCAATTTTCTATAAAAAAAAAAGTACACACAACAGTAACAATCAGAATGTCGTATTAATAAAGATAATACGACAAACGGATGGTTTACATCCTACTCCTACTAACCGATACCATTATACAGGATAATGATGAGTAGAAAGGAGACTGCATATAAAAGAGGAAGAGATTTGAAAGATAAGCTTATGTGTACTTTGAAAATGATATGCATACCAATCCCGCTTGATTTTTATAGCCAAGTGAAGAGTTGTCGTGTATGCCAAAAAAGATCCCTACACACGTACGCCTCTGGTCTGATGATGGAAAAAGCATAGAGGAAGCTTTAAAAATGAATAATAAACATAAAAGTTTTTTTCCTTGATAAATGTATGAAGAGAGTATTTAAGCATCCCATTCTGTCGTACGAAAAGTATTCTATACATTGGAAAGAAGAACGTAGACAAAAATTATTATTATTACAATAAAATGCATCTCACTTTTTATCTATTGGCTATAAGGAAAGTTGCCTTTATAGCTGCGGATGCATAATATTATCTTCTCCTGGCTTTCTTTCAAAGTCTATACTTATGCAACAGACAATAAAGGATCGAATGAATAGGGAGAACGCTGTTCTCAAGACGGAAAATTACGATGCTATTAACAACGTCATTACTACTACTTACTTATTACTCCAACTTTACGATATGAGGACCACCTCTGTTCTCCCAGACGCTTTTTCGAGTGCCGGATGGTGCGACAGGGAGAGAAGAGAGAGAGCGAGAAGCTAACACACACTCATGAAAGCTTTATAATAATTTAAAACTCGATTGTGGAGAGTTGTGCAAGTATTGTATTGTACGTGCAATGCACTTTCTTCTTTGGTGATCTGTCGATTAAGTGTGTGTGTCCATACTCCATACTATTTTACATCATATACCAATATTGTACTTTATACATAACTACGCCATAATAATATCCAAAAAATACTATGCAAAACCTGTATGAGTTTTGTGAGAGTGGTGCGTATTTTATCCAACGCATATACAGGTATCAAGGTACGTGTGGGAGTGGGAGGGGAGTAGAATTTTTTCAGATAAAAAAGGCTTATCCAGGAAGAAAATGATCACGTATAATATTTATCGTGTTTATACTTACTCATGCAGATGAAATGTGAGTGCGTATTTTATCCAACGCATGTACGTACAGGTATCTAGGTACGTGTGGGAGTGGGAGGGGAGTAGAATTTTTTCAGATAAAAAAGGCTTATCCAGGAAGAAAATGATCACGTATATTATTTATCGTGTTTATACTTACTCATGCAGATGAAATGTGTTTACATATTTTGCTGGCAGTTTTTTACTGTTAAATTGTTGAATGTAAAGTGCGTCTAGCTTTTAGTTGTAGTAGTAGTGGAAGTAGTATTTTATATGGAAAGCTTGTTTGTAATGCAACATATTACAGCTTTTTATCATCTAACTTTGGATGGAAACAATAGAGCTTTTTTAAAATCTGGGAGCTTTTCTTCTTAACGCTGCTGTGAAAGAGGCAAATAAGCCCTTGTGTATCATGTTACAAACATGGTTTTGATCTAGGTGGATCAAATAACGCCAAAAAATACATCTACTTTATTACCCGATGCATAATACATACTTCAAACCATAATAATAGTAGTAATCTTCCAGGAAAAATGGTAGCTTTTTTGAACCAGCCAAACAATGACTGATTTTGTTGTATTTTCATTTAAAAACCATGTTTGAACGTTGTGTAATATAATGTAAAATTATTTGTTATTGTTTGTTATGGGGAGGAAGCTCATTATGTATCCATTTCATTTACCTTAGCGTGTTTCTTGGCTGCTGCACTATCAAATGCATTCTAACGGAAAGTTAATATACATATAATAGCGATATATTATATTAAGCGTTCTATCGCTCTCTCCTTTACTAAATGCTATGATGAGAAAGAACCCCTTGGATTGTAATTGTAGGATGTGGTTCTATTAAACGCGACCATTACACCGGAATAATGGACTGGGTGATGTGTAGGGAAAATTTAAAATACAAATTTACTTTTTTTGAAGCCACCGAGAATCACTCGGGTGGCCCAGTCTCTCTCCCTGAGGTCTCTAATAAGTAGGCTCGAAAACGTGCTGCTGGTGGCAGGGAAGAGTTGTTCAAATGTCCATTTTTAGTTGCTGGGAGTTGAATACGACTGTGTGGCCTCTTGAATATTAACAGTTTAAAAAAGTAAGTGTGCTGTGCTGACAATGCAGTGCGGAACGCTGAATATGAATGAGGAGGAGAGTAATAATAATATTAAAAAGAAAAAATATGAAAGAAAATATATGCCCAAAATATCCTTATTCGACCGAGTATAATATATTTACCTTATATATGATTCTTGGCAATGAAGTGTAGCTTTTTTCTTGCAACTTTTATGGTTCGGTTTCGAATAAAAGATGTACTCGAGCGGTGATCATCATAATGATGATGATGGTGCTTAAGCATGTAAGAACTTGATGGTGAATGAATTCTTAAGGACTTTTTGATGAAATGGTCCACTATCACTAAATATTGCTACTTCATTGTACATTGGTACTTTTCAACAACAAAACACTGAAAATCTCGTTTTCATACAGCTCGCACAGTACGAGCGAGACCACATTGAATTTCGGAAGTGCTTCATACTTGAGTGAATAGCCACTATATATTTATTGTCCGATGAATGCGCTGAATGGATAGTCCTTACAATATTGCATTGATAATCATAACAATGGGAAAATCTCCAAATAATTCCATAATTTTCATCTACTCATCCACATCTTAAAAGTCTACGTTTTCGGATTGAGTTTACTAACGACAACCACATCCTGCCCACGCATAATGTATATACATGCATGCATACTTGAAGGCGTCTATCACTTATGCATGTTTCTCATATTTACATGAATTATTTGAAACCATACGTAACTGGATTGGATAACCCACATGATTTTACTGCCTCTGTTTTCAATTTTAGCTGTTTTGTTATAGATGCATTGCATAAGTATTTACGATGAAACGTTTTATTATGGATTAAAAATTTATTTGCCTGAAAATACGATGACACAAAAGTCTTTTTCCGGTTCGACGACAGTTGATTTTTGTTCCGTTAAAACCTGGTTGTTTGTAAATAGTTAGATAATTCACATTGGTATAATTTTCTACATGCTATCTTACGGTTTTTACCATCGCTTTCTCTGTCACTGGAAAATGATAAAACTTGCAGCGGTACATAAGTAGTTGAATACCTACTCTATCTATTCTGTCATCATCTAGTTCTGCATTTATAGCTTGCAGAAAAGAGTAGCTATCATGCACCCATGCACCACACTCCGCTATTTTTTCGTGTAATGGATATACATTCACTAACTTGTACAAAATGTTAATTTGGCGGACACTCCTGTGAAGAACAACAAACACAGATTTTTTTTAAAAAACAAACAAGATGCATGAGAGAGTGATAAATGAATCTACCAACTTTTTAACCTTTTTTCTCATTTGAAACTTGAAACAACAAAATATGGAATCATATGACAATCCCATGATATCGCTGTGACTTTGTATAAAACCACATGTATTTCATTCACCCACCATTGCTTGCTCAAGTTAAAAAAAAAACAAACAAGATGCATGAGAGAGTGATAAATGAATCTACCAACTTTTTAACCTTTTTTCTCATTTTGAAACTTGAAACAACAAAATATGGAATAATATGACAATCCCATGATATCTCATTGCTGTAACTTTGTATAAAACCACATGTATTTCATTCACCCACCATTGCTTGTTCAAGTTGAATAAACGCACATGGTAATTTTCGTTATTTAAACCGAAGGTCATACACCTACCTAGAAATTTCTGTCCTCAGTTGAACCTCTGTAATCACCCACCATTGCTTGCTCAAGTTGAATAAACGCACATGGTAATTTTCGTTATTTAAACCGAAGGTCATACACCTACCTAGAAATTTCTGTCCTCAGTTGAACCTCTGTATCAAAACTACTTAGCGTTTTTAAAACAACTCGTGACATGGCGTGTTATGGAATATTCATTCATTCTTTTTGTTGTGCAGAGCCAATTGTTTAGAAATGAAAAATTCAGTCATAAAAATGAATGCAGGTGAGACGAGAAGCAAAAGTTTCTTTGCATAATATGGCGACTCTTTGCGTATCAAATTTCTTTACTAGTTATATTTTTTGTAAAAGATTGCGATCGCCAACAAACAAACAATCAGATGTGGAAACTGATATTGCTGTTTAGTTATTCGAGGTTGCATTTATGTACTTTTTTCCTTTTTGAATCCGATCCGTACAAAATTTGAGCAATCAATCATTTCGTGCCAATGTCTATTTATTTTGAGTGAGTGTGACTATAGTGTGAGCGTGCGATTGTGGGGTTGAGGTGCATCTTTTTTTTATTTTGTTGCGTCATTGTGCAAGGAGAGATTGTGGGGTTGAGGTGCATCTTATTTTATTCTGTCGCGTCATTGTGAAAGGAGCTCGCTTTCTTTATTTACCTATCAATGTACTCTTGACACTTGATAGATTTTCATTTTCCCAAAGAATACTTTTAATAATAATTCATTTATCGCTACTAATCCAAACTCCAAATACGAGCAAAACCCCGAATATGGATTAATGGACGGTTTTGAGAATTCCGAATATTTAGTTATCAAATCATTTGTATTAGGCGATCGGAAATCAAAACTTTTTGCCTACCATACATAGTCTCTATTATGTGGCTGACATGGCACGATTTCTGCAAACTCATAAACTAATGAATCTCAAAATAGCTGGAGGTTGCATTTAATATGGACAGGGGGAGGTTTGCATAATTTTCTATGATTTTGATGGCCCATAGGCACAAATTCACCCGATATGGGATCACTGAGCGGTTTATAACCAATGCATGCTCATAATTCCATTTTCTATTGACACTTTCAAGAAACCAAAACCCATATCATCATATGAACTTGAGCAGTTTGCTGAAAATACAAGGAATAAACTGGCGGAGTGAACAAATTGTAAAGAGAAGCGTCAAGTCAATTTGATTTTTAACGTCTGGTCGTATAAAGTAATTTTATTCTTTTTGTAAAAACTATAACATTATTGCGTTTCTATTTTTCAGCATTGAATTTCTAAATCTATAATTCATTATTATAAATAGGAAACAATTCTGCAACAAAACATGAATATGCCACATGATAATCGTAGTTCAACTATAATTTTCGGTTCGTAATCAGGTGTAGCAGTTACATGAATAAATGGCAAACAAGAATTTTCTCCAAGTTAAATTTAAATACAAACAGCATTCAAAGAACTCATGAAATAAAATAGCCTTTCACTTACAGTCTACAGAAGCTGACAGACCCATCATACAAGCTAAATAATGACTATACGTCGTATACTATTCCATGTGTTGAATTTTAAATATATGACCATAGATAAAACTGCTCCAAAAAGATGCGTACTAAAAATTAGCTTCCAAATAGGGCATGAAAGTGAATTTCATAAAAATTAATATTCTTGTCAGTGCCATTCTGTTTTGGCCAAAAGGGAAAAAGTAAGTATCTTGCTGTGGTTTTACGAGATAAGACTAAATACGAACGGCGATGATATGATAATGACATGATAACTTTTGCAAGTTTCTTTCTAGAAATAAATGAGAATGAAAAACAATTCAGCAATTTATCATGCATCTGGAAAACCAAATATAATTTTGCAACCTAATGCCCGACATTAAATAATGTTGAAAACAATATCATAACTAGCAATTATTATTTGCGATTCATACGAAAACAAAACTTCAAAATTTACCTCGTTCACAAGGATTTGTTGATTCTGCCGACCATTTAAAATTCTTTATCTTGGTACATATGTATAGTTTATCCGTAAAATGAAGTCGATCGAGTTGAAAAGAAATCAAGCAAGCGACACAGAGAACATAAAACACAAAAAATGAAAGCACAACGTTCGTGTGTAAAGTGTCACGCAATCGCAAAACAGTATCACAAAAAAGGGTATGATGATGGCATGTGTGTTGTACCGAGCTCTCGTAAGAGCTTCAGTTTCATTTCAATATTATTATTATTAATATTACTTTGTTCTTATATTATAAACCGAGGTAGCGGCNTATTATTATTATTAATATTACTTTGTTCTTATATTATAAACCGAGGTAGCGGCAACATAAAATGCACCACATGACACTAACACAACACTCTTTCCAACTAAAGATAATTTTACACGCTCAACCATAATAATATGCGTTATAGATATGAAGATTAAATGACAACATTATATTATCTTGGTATTTTGTGTAGTGATTCTGTTTATTAGCTAGATTTCATCATTGGTCCGAGTAAGTTTATAAACGTCAATCTATATGCCGCCTCTCAGCAAGCGGCTCAAGAATATCGCATTCTATTACCATTATCATTGTGCAACTACTGGATAAACAAAACCTTATTAGGAATTTGCACGTTGATATCTCGCTGACATTTGCGTCACATAAATCCTTTAACAAAATGTCTGTGCAGAGACACTAGGCAGAGATATACACACTAGTTGGTTATTATGAGTTACGCTGAAACAACTCGGATTTGACAAGCAGTAGCAGATTGCACTCTGCATGGCTCTCTCTCTCTGCAAAAACACAGCTTGCGTGGCTCCTTTTTTCGTTTTACGTTGTAGTTTGGCCACGAAACAATAGATCCGGTTTTCGCTAGCAAATAATTTCTAGAATTTTTCATGGCATCTAACAAGCAAAATAATTCCTGTAAATATCTCCCTTCCAAATTGTAGACACTGTCGACATATTTTGAGACACATTAGGTTTTACTGCAGGGCAACAGCAATATGATGATAACGATGGCACAGTGGTGGTTTAAAAATAAAAACTTTAAACTTGAGATCCACCGCTGTAAGATTCAAAACTACAATTTGGCTGAGGTAATTTAAACTAACAAGGAAAATTATACTGCATGGGAAAGCGACATGGAGAAAACTGTGAATTCAAACCAGTTGAAAATTTGTAGCGTGATCTAAGTTTAGTTGTTGTACAATCACTGCTGAATTAAAACTTAACTGCTGGAATTCGAATAGTCAACTTCAGAGTACACGTAACACGTTACTGCAGTTTACTTTCTTCTTGGATAACTAATAACTGTGTCATAAACCTCTGACAATGTATACAAAATACAAGTAGGTACATTCCCACCCCTCCTCCATCAAGGGATGACAAAGTGTTCTGAAAAAATGTGGTATTTCTGTCAAAAGGAGCCTTCCATGCATAGAGCTAGTACTAAAGCAATGCATCAAATGCATATGGAAAAGCTAGCAAGATGAATCTAGAGAACACACACACGCATAACTTTACAGAGATCACTTGTTTCTCTTAACTTGAAACTTTTACATGTGAAAAAAACATGCCTAGCTATATAATATGCTAGACTTGGTCGCACACAAAGATCACCAAGTTAGACAGTAGTTTTTCTTTCCCCTACTATTCCAATAACAACAACAATAACAACGTTCAGCAGTGAAGATGGATGGTTTGATCTGCATGTTTGCTTACGACCAGTATGAATATCATTATTATTATGTACAGATACTCAAAGTTAAGTAATAATATAGCTTTTGTCATTACAATGTATATACATAAATTCATGTGTGCATGTGTGGGTTCCTCATTTTTAAAGTAAATATGTGTGCATTTTTTACAATCCTTCTTGCCATCAGTGTACATCTGCTATTCTCCGTAGTGGTTGATCTGTTGCTTCTGTGATGATGATATAACACAGACGTGAACCTGAACAAAAAACTTACTTTGCATTCACGTAACTTCCAGCAGCAGCATAGGAATTCATATCTGGTTAATGCTTGTATGTAGGTATATATGATCATATAACATGTTGCCATATGGGTTGCCTTAATGTCTTCTCTCATCATCATGGTAGACACGGAGAGTTTATTTCATAATAGAGACCAGCAGGATTTTGGATTGTTGGACAATGATCAAGATGATGTAGAAGAAGAAGGGATATAAGATTTTGTGTGAGTGTTTATATGGTGTATAGGTAGGAGCGCATGTTACAGCACTGGAGCAAGAATGTGTTCTCTAGGTTTTTTGTGATTTTAACGATGGCACAAGAACCAAAGCATTCATGCATGCATATAGACGTGGTAAGGAGTGAGGATGCAGATAAAAGGGATGAAAATGAAACCTCAGTAAGATAAGAGCTACCTTGTTCCTTTAAAGCCAAATAGGCTCATGGCTCATGCATCCTTAACTGTTTTGAATGATACACCGTCTGTCTAGTGTAAGCCTTACAATGTAAGGTGGCTATCGTGGTAAGATGCTCATCATTTTCTTGCCAACATCTTGTTAGATTCTTACGCATAAACTACCCGACTTCTCTCTCTCTCTCTATTCTTCACCGCTTTCTATACTGTAGAGGATACGCACAAGTTCCTTCGTCTTCTTCAGAACAGCAATAACTGGAAGATTTGAATCTGTTTATGTGTATAGTTGAGTGGTTACATGTAACACGGTTTATGGTTACGAATCCAGTAACAAGACAGACACAGTAAAAATTGTAAACTCAAACCCGAATACATTAGCAGGTTCTTTATGGATTGAAATTGCTTAAGGTCATTTTTATCCTAAACGTGGTAGAGGATTGAGATGGGGCTGTTTACTTGTACTACCCTCATTAAAGAAAGTTGAAAAGGATCACAGTGGAACCATGCTCAAGATTAGGTGCAAGTATGAAATAGTAAATTTTATTGAATCCGTTTCAAATGTGAGTTGTTGCAAAGCATACAATGGAAAAAACTTGTAAATATGATACTTGAACAAAAACATTGAACACGTTAAAGCAGTTAGGAAAGCTATGGATATCGTTTCTTTGGAATGGTCCGTGAAGGGAATCACAGTCCCCGTTCGATGGTAAAACAGTTGCCGGAGAATTCTGTAGCTTCATTTTAAATTTGTAGCGCTGGAAAATAGTTACACTGGAAAGTGATTCCTCATTGCATCATCATCACCGCTAGCAAGCAAACCTCTTGTATGATACAAGTTGTATTCATTGTATACCGCACATGCTGGTAAATTGAAGCGGAAAGAAGATCATTATTACAAAGCACTTTAAGGCAAGTTTTAGGTTTGAGCATATTCTCAAATGTAACGGAGTCACGCAACCAGGTATAAGATAAAGCATAGACATCCGTCCACATCATTAAACATTTGTATCTTGCCTTTTTCTGCATCAAGATACTTCAAATCAATCCTCATGGGCCAAGCCAAATTTTCATAAGTACACTTTTATTTGCTTCTAATTCAAATCAACAGCTTAATCGAATCATTATGTAAAAACTTATGGCGAGTTTTTCTGTTTTTTTTTGGCAGTGAAGGTGGTGAGGAAAGCAATTGTAAACCATTTTGAGTTGCGACTTGCTAG
>JAANSP010004238.1:0-10403 GCA_036850745.1 Homidia socia
CTTGGTGGATGAGAACTTTGGGAAATAGTTTTAGAAAAATTATACATTAGCGTTAATAATGAATGAAACTTGACTTAAAAATCAGTTCAATGTCGGTATTATGGGTGGTTGGATTCGTTAGGATGTTGGTGGCCGTATCTTTTAATGAATTACCATAAAAATTATACAAGCGTGTAGCTAAGCCTGTATGCAAAGTGTACACTTATTCTTGGGACAAACTTACTAGACCCAACTGACGTAATTGATTTTATTCTTTGTCGAGGAAGCTAAAATAAAGTACTACATGTCTCACGTAATTAGTTTTTGCAATTAATACTTCGCACTAACTAGGCTTCTTGATGAATGGGCAAGACCAATGACATGTATGGGTCGGGTATATACGATTTACATTTTCCCTTGGAGGTGTGTCCCTCGTTCCGTACTCGTCCATGCCCCGGTCACGAAACTTTACGTTTGCATGTTATTTCGCATGGAAAACCGTACCCCTAACTTGTGCTGAAATTATCAAAAGTGAAAATTGCGGCCAATATTGTTGCTATCAATTTCTGCTCTGCTTGTTTACATACAAAGTTTAATTTTAAAAATTACAGAAATTAATTATTACAATGCCAGAGCATTTCAACATCTTTGTATACTCCGTAAGCCTAATTTTATGCAATATAATTTTCCATTTTTTCCGCAAAAAAGTATTAAAAGGCTTTACTCAATTATTGAATAATTATTTCTACGCGGACATACCTGTAAGTAAATTTGTAAACAGAAATTAATTATTACAATGCCAGAGCATTTCAACATCTTTGTATACTCCATAAGCCTAATTTTATGCAATATAATTTTCCATTTTTTCTGCAAAAAAGTATTAAAAGGCTTTACTCAATTATTGAATAATTATTTCTACGCGGACATACCTAAGTAAATTTGTAAACATAAAACTGTCAAGTCAAACCAATAACTTAAGTAGTAGTAACAACATGACACATGCAAATTCAGGAATGCACTTTTTCTTTGCATGCACCTATGACTAGTAATCGTATTATTCTTGATGAAACTAAAAGTATAAAGGCATACTTTATTCATTCATGCGGTTATTAAAAGCGTATTTAATTGAAACAAATTACTACTCATGAAAAGTAAAAAAGCGACATTTCCGTTTAAAAATGGCTTTGTATTTGGCATGCAAACCCTATTTGAATGCCATGGACGATTATTTGTAGTAATCAGTTGAACTGCATTATAAATACATCCTCGTGCTCCCATTATGGGTGATTTGACATTTTTTTAAAGCTTTGACTGGAGTAAGGTTCTCCCTAGACCAAAAGAAAATTATAGAGGCTGAGGAAAATGGTTGAAGGCAAGCACGACCGACAAAAAAAACATATTTTTTGTATCTTGTACGCACTTTAAAGAAATTCATGATCTTTTATATACAGAGATCTGCGGGATAACATGCGTAGCGTTCAATATCATGAAATCTGAAACATTTCATTTTCATTATTACCCCTCATTGTTCTACATAATGCTACGTGAAACGGCGTATGAGAACAATCAACTTGAATGACTACGGGCTGTCTGGTCTAATACGTGACTTAGCCGACATTCTTTTGCGGACATCATCATAGAATTAAGAAAATTGTCTGATTCAGGTTAAGGCTTCAGAGTAGCAAAACAACATGGCAAAGATAATTACAAACTTTTAGAGCACAAACTCATTTTAATGCATTCATATAAAAAGCCGCATGAATCTTATTGTTGTTATTAGGCAATTTGAAGGAAAAATTAAGGCTTTTTTCTTTGATTTTCTTCGCCTGATTTTATATACACTTGTGTGTGCATACTTGTCTACTTGCGAATTTTCTACAGTCCATCACAAAGTTAAAGATGCATGGTTGTTTTTTTATCTTCTCACACACTCGAGTCTTAGTGTTGTTATTTGTTTGGTGTGTCTTTGATACAACAAAAAACAAAAACACTTTAATGTAGCATCATAATGAAATTATCACAATTAAGGTGACAAGCTATCTATGCTAAATTACATTGCAGATATTATTGTATACACATGTATGCAGTGTATTATTGTGCGTTGCGTTGCAAAAAACATTTTGAGGGTAAAAATCAAAGAATTTTTACAATGACATGTCAAGTGCAAGTGCAAAAATGGCAGGAAACATGACTCGCATGCTTTGTGTAAACAGTGAACACATTAGATTGTGTTAAATTTGAGTAACTATTGATTTACTAGAAGTTAGGTACATAACATGTTCATCTTCCTTCAATTCCCACTCTATTAGCTTCTAATAGAACACTGCGCATTTTATGTCATATTTAACCAATAAAAAATTGACGGAAATATTTTTATCGATAAAAAAGTGCAAATTTTGACAATGCAAAGCTTAATGGTTTCAGTAAACGTGGTTTTAACTCTTTAATATAATTCTTACACCACAACCGAAAAGGTGCTGTCCATCGTCCATCCGTTGAATAAGTAACAAACTCAAGATCATGATTTTTGTTTTAGTAGCAGCACATACCATAAAACATTGTGATCTTGAGTTAGTTACTTATCCAACAATCAGGCTGTGAGCTGAGGTACTTGTTAGAAACGACACTAGTTTCATCGCGATAAGGCATGATCCATCCGTTGAATAAGTAACAAACTCAAGATCATGATTTTTGTTTTAGTAGCAGCACATACCATAAAACATTGTGATCTTGAGTTAGTTACTTATCCTACAATCAAGTTGTGAGTTGAGGTACTTGTTAGAAACGACACTAGTTTCATCGCGATAAAGGCTTGTTTTATGTATCTAAATTATACTATTTATTGAAAGGTCAGATCCATTATATACAGTTTGCTGAAAATACTTTTTGAAAAATCAACTAGACAAATCATATTCAACGCACTTCCCTGCATGTACATCTTGGCTGGTGGTTTATGAATGCGTTTAATTTCTTTTTTAAACAAAAAATTCTCTGATAACATATCCATTCATCTAATTCTGATACAGTTTTTGGAAGTGTGCAGTTTCTCTATTTTTAGCTTACCGATACTTTATATCCCAATGCACAATCGGTTAAACAATATAATGCAATTAGGAGTTGAGCCATTAGTCATGAGCCAGGAAGTAAAAATGTGATGTCATATATTATGTTCTGTGTGTCGTACACCTTTTAAAATGCTATTTTCTCATAATTAAATGTTTTTTAAAAGTTTATGACCTAGGACTTATTTTTCAGTACAGTAACAGTAAAGTAATATTTTTGTTGTCACTCTTGTAAATTCAAACATTCTCGTTTCCTTCAAATAGTTTTAAAATGTAGACCTTGACCTTTGCAAGTCTGCATGTTTTGACCTTGAAATATTTTATCATTCATTATTACTATTACTTACCTAGATGTAATTACCTATATTTAGATACTTGGTATTGGATATAAATTTTCTTTTTAGGCAGTTAGTCCTGATGTTTGTTTCAAATCAAACTTCAACTTAAATAAGCTTACAAAAACATTCTCTGGCAGTCGAAAGTATTATGCAGTCTGTATTTTGTGTGCGAGTAATTTTTTCATGCACTCATCCGAATCTCGAGCTGCGGACAAAAGAAACAGACGTGACGCATGTAATTTGGTAATAAAAATTAAACAAAGTTACTAGAAATGTAATATCTAGATTCTTTTAGCATACTTCAAACATTAAATTTTATTCATTTAGCTTGGGAGGGAAGGGAAATGAAAACTAAGAAAAAGAATATAGTTAAAACGGTCATCATCAAAGTCATCATGTAGTTCAAGTAATTAACTTTGCTTGTACAGCAAGCAGCTTGTTATTTGTTGAATCGCGGTTCCCATATTCCACAATAGTTTTATAGCGCATTTAATAATACTTTTTACAAGCAAGAATTAACAGAATTTTTATATTTTACTTCGGAAAACAACAGTGTATAAAATAATGTAAGTACAAACACAATTCATAAAAAATTATTTATGAGGATTAATTAAAATATCAGACAATAACTGATATAGTTTTGTAACTAATTTTATTTTAACATTTTCCAATCATTTACTCAAATGTGTTCATTTGTCAACATGTTATGTGTCAATAAAATGACAAATGACAATAAAATTTGCTAAATTGGTACAAAAAGTCATTATGTGGCACCTCATTTTAATTTGATTTATCAAATGGTGTGTATAAAGGAATACGCAATATATTTATTTTGAGAATTTGTAGATGCAGCCGATGCAAGTGCCTAAATAATTTTTTAATTTTGATGTGAGATAGTTCACAGGAAATAATTTCAACTCACACAATCATACGACATATTATGCCAAGTTTTCACATGAAGAAGAAATGTAACTAAAATCTTAAGTACCGAAAATTTGCAGACGTACCTCAACTTTCAAAGCAACCTGCATGCAAACACGACAACGACAACGTACTTCCCATTCCTCATTCCATTAGGAAAAGACTTTAGCTTTTATAAGACAACAAGCATTTTATGTCAAGGTTGGTACAAATTATGTGAGAGGATGTGCCATTGTTGGTGCAAGCAGGTAGACACAGATAAGTGCAAGTGCAAGCACGTCTGATGTACAAAAATTAGACCAGCAGCAATGAGTGTATCGACAGTTTGTTCAAATTATTTACGTTTTATTTAGAAACAAAATGATTATTATCACAGAATTTTTTCAAATGAAATTGCTCAAATTTGAAAATACAGAATATTTTAAATCGATAAAGTAATAAACCGTAAAACAACATTTTGAACTTTTGAGTCATTTCTGATGTCTCACTCTCATTCTCACACATGTCTCAAGTCATAACAGTTTCCTAAATGCTCGAAGACTTATCCTTGAATGGAAAATCAATGTTTTATTTCAAGAAGTATACAGCTTGCAACCGTAATCATATTAAAATATAAAATCACTTTTTGAAGGCTTCAATTTAAGTCTCAGAGTAATGCTTTTGTATGTATGCTCTAATGTATTTGACGACAATTTTGACAAAAAAAATTCAAAAGTCAAGTTTATCCATACCTATTTACATAACCTACATTTGTACCAACCAATGAGTGTAGGCATTATTACAACCGCTTCAATTCTTATCAAAAACTCCGCAGGAAAACATGTCTCGAGTGTCAAAAATGAGTACTTTTATAAATTATCTTAGTTTGGCCTCAACTTTCGCTAAAATAAAATTGAAGAATTATGTAAAACTTTTGTTTTATATCTGCCACATTTCCAACACCAAATGCATCGTATATAATTACATTATTACGATGCAGAAACTACAAAATATGCCTACTGCTTATTGTTGTTATTAAGAGCGATACGCGAGGACTGTGCACGTGTGTGTTGTCAATGTGTGTAATGTGAAAAAATACAAAAAATCCTCAAAAACGAGATAACCGGTCACTCACTCGTTATCAGTCAGAAATATTTTAAAAGTTGAGTACCTACCTGAATCTATTTTACACGAGTGCGTTTTTCACGAAAGTAAAAATACACAATGTTAAAACATTTAAATCCGTTTGAATTTTTGTCCCATTTTATTGTAAAATAGATTGTATTTTTTGAAAGTAAAAATTTTGATTTCCATGTTTGATAGGCATAGTAAAGTTTAATCAACTTTATAATCTCAATCTCAACGCGTTTTACTTTTGAGTTGATTGTGAGCAATGTTCCTAGGATTCTGCTTGATTAATCAATGTCGCAATTTTATTTGCTTGCAAAATCATGAAATAAAATAAAGTCATGTTCAATGAAAACATAATTTTTGAATTTGAATTTTGTTCTGTAAAAGAACCGACTTTATTTGTTTGCGAGGCTCTATGCTTCCATACATTACATTGGTGTTGCTCACCGTTCATTGATTATTCAACGATAACCCCGGAAGGGAATCTGATCGTGCTTTTATGAAAACAGAGAAACGTCATTTGTGAAATATTTGATATTATCATGTACAATTTGTCCATTGCTAATTCCCAGAATTATGCAACGATATTTGTGGTGATGTCTCGTTGCAGGACAATTGCAAAAATCTGGGCGTTTTAATCTCAAATCTCCTCGTCCTACCTGTCACCTACCAGTGGTTTGCACTAACAATTAGGTACTTTAAAACACTAGTACTAACAACTTACTACCTGACAATAGTGGTGGTAGGTAGATGGTTACAATAGGTCATTTATTCTTTATATTTTTTTTTGGCTGTGTTAAGCACAAACACGAACGAAATGTTGAAACAATGCAGTCCCCAATAACAAGAACACACTGTCAATAATAATAGTTAATGAAATGCTAACAGACAGACCACAAAAGTGTCAAAATTATAAAACGTTGATGGAAATGGGTGATTTTTGCATGTAAAATGCCAATTTGAATTTGAAGGTATCAACACAATCATAAAACACTATAGTTTTTCATTTGCTTTCCTTCATAATTCAAGCTCATTACAATGGGCTTATGTTGCTGTTAACATTGTATGCAAACTTGCAGAAAACTCATTTGCCTTTTTTGAAATATTTTGCAATGTATTAACTCGACCCTGCTAAAAACTTGGATTGATTTATATCTGCATGTCTGCGTGTCTCTGTTTGTCTAAAACACAATCATAAAACACTATAGTTTTTCATGTGCTTTCCTTCATAATTCAAGCTCATTACAATGGGCTTTAGTTGCTGTTAACATTGTATGCAAACTTGCAGAAAACTCATTTGCCTTTCTTGAAATATTTTGCAATGTATTAACTCGACCCTGCTAAAAACTTGGATTGATTTATATCTGCATGTCTGCGTGTCTCTGTTTGTCTATTTGTCCATGCATTCAGGATTCTTCTTCAGCGAACCTTCTATTTATTGTACCATAATCAGTTGATTGAAACATTTAAAGGCTGATGATTGTAGTCTCTGTTCTTAGAGTCAGTCAGTTACCACAAATTGGCAATTAGTAAAAATCCAACCAATTTTCAACTTGGTTTTCCATTCGCTATTTTTCTACATTTTGATTGTTCGGTTTTGTTGTACTGGCCGGCCAGTGGACATGCAATAGCAACAATGAGAACAAAAACTAAAAACTGTGCATAAAAAGTAACAAAATGAAAATCAATATGCACAATTCCTCGGATTACCTAATAACATTGTTATACTCAAAAAGGTGTCGTCAAGTAATTGTCATAATATGCACGCTTCGTCATTCTTATCGGCCATGTTCATAAAACTGACCCAATATTGAATATAGGATTAACTNACTGACCCAATATTGAATATAGGATTAACTTCAAGCTAGTTTATTTAATAAAGATGGACATTACACATAATACTCATCACACTCGTACCACTTGTTAGCCCTTCAATTCTCATTCGACTTATTAAAAAAATCCAAATCTCCTAAAAACGTGATCCCCTTCTCTTTCAAAAAATGGGCCTTTTGTATTTGATTGTTTGCTAGTTACCAGTAAAAAAAGTGGACATACGGTGTTTAAAAAATTACACTTCATTCATCGCATTCGCAAGTGATACATTCATCCATATTCCATACATATATTTTCCTTTAGGCAAGCACAGATGCAGTATCCCTTGCATTTCTCAAAAATGCATTGCAACATGCATAAAGCAATCCAACCAAACGGTATTAACGCATTTTGTCTATTAGCTGATTATTATATGTGATACGGTTATTCAACGCAATTATTGAGGACATACACAAAGCCCAAAGCTGCGAAAAGATAGGTGAAAAGATGAAAAAAGAAAAAAAGCACGAACTCTACTAATAAAAGGATGAAATCAAGAGCACCTAAGCAAAAAAAGAAAACTTCAGTGTCCAACCTGTAGGTCTAGTTGCATTATTTGAAAATGGATCATCTCATCACAGAAAGCACGCTTATAATAATAATAATAATAACATATAATAAAGATTTGAGTGCAAGATTCCTTCAATTATACAAAAAAAACATTGACAAAATGTAAGGGCCATTGCAGAACGGACATTAAGATTGACGATGTACACTGCCCATGAATGAAGCATAATGAAAATGGTTTTTATCATTACATAATTGTTAGAACCTACAAGAGTTGCATAACACGTGCTCTTGCATTGTTCCATTTTTTGTTGATTATTTTGTCTTTTTTCTGCGCATGAAAAATCTACTTGCTTATATAATACGTTGAAGTTCATTTGTTCGTTAAACTTCTAACTCATGCGGTACTTTGTAAAAAAAATTAAAACGTTAAAAAAGAAAATAGTTTTGTATGGAATGGCCAATGAAGTATTTTAAAGGCTAGCCGTTGGTTTTCTATAGCTGATGATTAAAGCGAATAATCAGCTTCATACTTTTTTGTATTACAGTAGTTTTTTGTCATTATTACGTAAATATAATTTCTATCTTTTAAAAATTAATACAGCGTAACCTACATTATATCCCTCAGCACCAGTTATTACTTGCAAAAAGATTTAATGACATGTTTGTAAATGGATGGATATATAAGGCGATCAAATTCTAAAGTTAATACGAAGCGAATGCTTTCCCTGATTATTCTTTTCAATTTCTTTAAGGTCATTACATTTAACATCAAGTAAACTGTAAACTTTGTTAAGTTTCGAAATATTACCAAATATGCCAGGAAATGAAAATTTTACAGCGTTTTGGTTGGCATTATACTAATTGTAAATAAGGTTTCATTATTACCTATATCATCTTGGTATCATCTTCATCTGGACAGTGTGATGCACGAGTCGAATGACCACACAGAAACATTTTTATGACTACAATACAGCATTTCAAAACACCATAATATAATACATAGTTGTTGCCATTTTGCGCAATGTAATCATAGCTATAAACCGAATTTCGCACTTTAATTGTGAAATCAAATCTCTATAATTGCACATTTCTACTATTAATTTAATAATAATTATTGTATTGAAAAAAATTATGGAATACAGCCATTTAAGCATAAACCTATTTGGTATGAATTACAAAAAGGGCATTGTTAGCAACTTTATAAGCCAAAGTATGATTGTGTTATGATACCTACTAAGCTAGAAAAAAACCTTTAAAAAAGTAAATGGGTGCACGCACGTAATCATGCAAAGGAGCATGTTCGAAATATTATGTTGATTCCATTTGATGGCACAAAAGTTTTGGCGTCGGGTAAGCACTAGCACTGCATATATATGTACGTGAAGCATGTCGAGTTCACTCGTGTTAATGTTTACTTTATAGATTTTTTTACTTTTGTTATATTTGTGGAAAACTGACATAATATCATTTATGGTTAGAGTTACTATTTATCATCATTAACTTAACAACAATGGGATAGAAAAAAACCTTTAAAAAAGTAAATGGGTGCACGCACGTAATCATGCAAAGGAGCATGTTTAAAATATTATGTTGATTCCATTTTTGATGGCACAAAAGTTTTGGCGTCGGGTAAGCACTAGCAATATATGTACGTGAAGCATGTCGAGTTCACTCGTGTTAATGTTTACTTTATAGATTTTTTTTACTTTTGTTATGTTTGTGGAAAACTGACATAATATCATTTATGGTTAGAGTTACTATTTATCATCATTAACTTAACAACAATGGGTATAAATATACAAGTAAGTACGCCATTTATCTAGGTAAAAAATGCGTTCTTACTGTATTTACATGTAATGCTTCTTTTTGAAAGAGATTTTAAAGTATATTGTGCATATTTATTTGCATTGCTAAAAACTGAATGAAAGCGAAAATGCCTGCGCGTAAAAGACTCATTTGGGCTGATTATGGTGATTTAGAAGAACCTATGTCTGCAGTTGTAAGTGCATGCGAAAAAAATTACACTCATCATAAATCTTTTAACATTACCCTTGGCTCGACAATAATAATAATTTTGGTGCATTACTTTGACCTTTCACGAGGATTAGCCTAGATATTATTACAGAAACGTTTGCCTCTTTGTTGTACGGAATTTAGTTGTTGGTACTTAACAGTTATTCATTATATGATTAAGAGATAATAGTTGAATGTTTGTTTTGTCAAATAAATTGTTTTTTGTGAAGCAAAAAATGAAAAATATATTTTTATGAGTTATGTGACGTCTGCTCCAATGATCTTCTCTGTTGAAAAATTGAACTGCTAATAACCATAACCTTTGGTTTTGGTGTACTCTCCCACTATGGATACATTCACCCGACAAGAAAATTCAGAATAGAGGAAATCAAACTTAAATATAACTCATCCAACAACGCAAAAAACAAAGACATCTTTAGCAAAATCAAAAATTCAAAATCAGAGATCAGAGCATAGTTTTCAGTAGTTGCATATTGCACACACATATGGCGAATATTATGGAAACAATGAAGTCACATTTTGAAAATTTCCTTCCAGTATGGGAATGGAAAATTCATTCTATTGAGAAAAAGGAACT
>JAANSP010004239.1:0-10402 GCA_036850745.1 Homidia socia
GGTTCTAAAATAGTAAAAGTAGAAAGAACTTGTTTGCATTTGGTTCGGTTAGCTTAAATCTCCTCTCTTCTGGTAAGATAATGGTCAACATATTTGTTTGAAAAGTCTTTTGTTCAAACCAAATCAACTTTTCTGTTTTGCTTGCTTCCCTTTTCTGTGGCCTCTGCAAAGGATGCAGGATGCTACTAAAAATAAAATGCAGCAAAAAATGATGTCGATGTTGCAAGCATGAAACAGATTCTTCGGATATTATGGATCATTCCTGATGACGGCTGACATGAAATAAGTAAATTAATGATATTACATTTTCATGTCATACATTTCCTTATTTGCCAGCGTTGTTGTCTCGGTTGTCTAATGTGTTTATATATGTCACTCATTTAGCCTTGCCATTGAAAACGGGATGGTCCAATGTTAATTTTTTATTGATAGATCGCAAATCAAGTCAAGAGTGTATGAAAAGTTCTTACCAAAATTTTATTCAGTGTCTCTATATCAAAGCCTCTAAATGCAGACTTTTCATTCAAGTAGTGTCGCGTTTTTTCTCGTCTCTTATAATTGAAATGAGCATAAATGTACAAAAGAAACAGTGTAAATAAGTCTCCCTCTCATTCCTCTCAGAAAATTCTTTGAAACATAACATTTTAGCATATTATTTGTTCTCTATTACTTTCTTTCCCTTCAAAAGCAAAATACATTCAATATATGATACAACAACCACCACAAAACCAATAATAATTTGGTGTAAATTTTCAAGAAGAGGGTATGTGCTCCTGATCCATCAAATGTAAACCAGTGGAAAAGGAAACTGTGCGGAGAACATAAGGAAATCAATATGGAAAAATGATTTCCGCTTCCTTTCTCTATTCCAGGAAAATAAAGTAATATTTCATGCTTTCAGAGAGGAGATGCGAGATTGAATCTGCACATAGTACATGCAATTCAAGTTATCTTCATCATTTTGCCCACAATGTATATTTTACTTGTGTGCTCATCCACTCATCAAACATTCAATATACATATGATACAACAACCATCACCACCACCACAAAGCCAATAATAATTTGGTTGGTGTAAATTTTCAAGAATAGGGTATGTGCTCCTGATCCATCAAATGTAAACCAGCGGAAAAGGAAACTGTGCGGAGAGCATAAGGAAATCAATATGGAAAAATGATTTCCGCTTCCTTTCTCTATTCCAGGAAAATAATGTGATATTTCATGCTTCCAGAGAGGAGATGCGAGATTGAATCTGCACATAGTACATGCAATTCAAGTTATCTTCATCATTTTACCCACAATGTATATTTTACTTGTGTGCTCATCCACTCATCAACTGTAATTTTTCATGACTTGCTACTTAACGTCATATAAAATGTGTACTTTTCAGCAAACAAAGTAATGCAGCATGTGTACATATACGTATACGCCATTTTATAGATATTAAATATACAATAAATTCTCATCTGGTACAATAACATGTAGGCTTTATTACTTAAAAGGGATAGAAAAGCAGCAGGTCATTTACTACAAAAACTCATATGATGTAACTTGAATGTCTGCGTATGGCTGGACTGCTGCAGCTATTCCAAGAAAAAAGAGAAAAATCCAACTGAAACTGACGGAAGGAGTGAGTGCATGAATGGGATGAAATGAAAGCGTGGATAAAAAATGAAATGGGCCAACACAAGAATGCTTCATTGAGCCAATCTATTATTACTCCGCTACTAGCAGTCTGCCTAGATTTTGGCTCTGATGATGATGATGATGTGATGTTGTGCGTGGAATGTATGAGACTTATTATTGTAATGCATTCCATGCCACATTATGACCAACTGAACCGCACACCACTACAAACTCTCTCTCTCTTGCAAGTTACCAGAAAAAAGAAAAGACGACGACGATGAGAACGATGATGGCGATGGTGATGAAGACACAGTATAAAAATCCAAGATTATAAGTAAACAGTAAAATAGAAGGACGAGTACAATGCAAGCTCATACAAGAGAATGAATGGCTTGGCAAGGAGAAGTCGTATATAAAGCCATGAAACAGATTTCACTTGATATTATCCCAATCCGACAACAACAAGTGGACTATTCATTCATTTCCTTCATTCTCTAGGTCAGTTTCATTCAACCGTTCCATCCATCCACCACCACTACTATTCGCTTTTTTTCTCTTCTTCTCAGCTTCCATCTTCCTCTTGTATTCAGTCATTCACCCAAGCGTGTACGCATTTATACTCAAACCACCAGTGAACCATTGCATAGAAATTTTTTTATTGCAGAAAGAGAGAGAGAGAGGGAGCGAGAAACAAATAAAGTCATGATGATAATGATGATGGTACGATGGTGAAAGTAAGTAGATGTGTGTGTCCTAACCATCATTATTATTGTTATCATCATCATTGACATAATTTATCAGTGGGTTGAGTGGGTTTTTGGGTAGGTATGTTGTTAAATTGTAGTAGAGAGTTTTAAGTCTGCATAAAATAACAATGGAGTTATGTGAACGTGAACGCAGTAAGTGCAGTAATAGCAAAGCCATTATTTCATTCAGCCAGTCCGTCATACACGAGCGAAATGCTACTTCTGGTGACTACTGCGACTTATTGTTATTAACCCATTTTGCGTTTCGCTTGATGTATACTTGCAACAACAATAGATTACATGCCTATATATATAGCTTGTTATGTTACATACATGGCTCTTATATGGATTCCATAATAATTTCATGATGATCATCATCCAACAGATTATACTCCATAAAGTTATGCAATAAGTGTGTACTTTTGCTACTTCCCTGCGAGTGTGTGTAGGTAACATGAGTAGACAATGATATTATCTCATCACATCAGCATCATAATGCCATCATCACGTTCATCATTTTCAGTACGGCGGTTGTTTGGGAAATGTATGATTTTTTTTTTCATTTCACGCTACGCAAATTTGATGACCGGCCAGGCCGTAGAGAACAAAAAAGGGAAAGCACACATAAGACTTGGCAAGTTGAAAACAAACAATTTTTCAGCGGAAATGAATAATAATACACTTGTATGAACAACATGCGGGGTACATGTGCAAATGGACTTGACAAATTCTGAGAATACGTAATAATAGGTCTGGCTTCCTCTGGTAACCTCATCTTTACTTCGAAATTCGTATCTTTATATTAAGCACAGCATGTTTTAAATTGAAACAAAATTGCGCATTACTGAGTATTTATCCTAGGCTGTTATGGCCTTGTGAGTGGGTGAACCAAAAAGCCTTCGTTTTTTCGTTAAGGCTTTTTGGGGTGAACTAGCTAGAATGAATGTGTGGACAAAGTTCAGTAATTCTGGAAAGTTGCTATTGGGACGAGGTGAGAATTTGTTTCAGGTGATAAACATATCACCTTTCACTATGCATTTCTTCTTCTCAAATTGCAATAAAGCGTGCAAATACAAAGTTCATCATCATACATTTTGTCAGCTCATGCATATTTTTCAATCACCCATATTTCACGCTCCACTGCATACGTAATCCTGTCTGACTGAACCGTATATGCTGCATCTTGGAAAAAAGTATTAAGCCCTGCTCGAAGCTAGAATGAGTGAAGCGGATGTGAGTGAGGTTGATGAGTTTGAAGGAGAAGACCCCGGTGAAGGTCTCGTGCAGTACAATCCTATCGGGGTAATGATATTCTTAGTTAACTTGGTTTTGGCATTGTGATAAATAACGCAGGAATTGTAATACTGAACTTTTCTAAAATTCAGGAGTACTACGGAGGTCGAAATGACAAAAATGAGAGACACGGTCGGGGTAGAGCTGTGCTGCCAAACGGGGATTTGTACTTGGGTTGCTACTTCCGTGGGAATCGATATGGCTTAGGTGTCTACCGATACAAAAATGGAAACGGGGCAAGATACGGTGGTGACTGGGTTAATGGAAAACGACACGGCTGGGGAACCATGTAAATTTTTTATAACTTTTTCAAGCTTACTCCGTTTCTGGCGCCGCTATTCTTGATTTATAATAGTTTTTTTGGTTTCTCATGTTAAAAAAGGTATTTTCCTGATGGCAGTCAGTACACTGGAAACTGGTATCGAGGTGTCATTAACGGCTGGGGAGTGTACGTGTACAATAATGGAGACGAATACGAAGGCTGGTTTTTTATGGGAAAGAAAAACGGAAGAGGAATTTATCGAACTAAAGCAACAAACGAAAAGTTTGTTGGGTCCTGGCTACTAGGATTGAAGCATGGACCGGGTATGCTTATCCGACCTGAACATCGGCTAATTGGCAACTGGTACAATGACGTAGTAAGTCAACTTAAAACAGGATTGTTGTGAGGAGTCCAATTCTACTTGATTTGGTTAGGTGTGCATTGTATTAATTTAACGGAAGAGGAATTTATCGAACTAAAGCAACAAACGAAAAGTTTGTTGGGTCCTGGCTACTAGGACTGAAGCATGGACCGGGTATGCTTATCCGACCTGAACATCGGCTTATTGGCAACTGGTACAATGACGTAGTAAGTCAACTTAAAACGGATTGTTGTGAGGAGTCCAATTCTACTTGATTTGGTTAGGTGTGCATTGTATTAATTTTATAACTTTATAACAAAAGCCAAAGGGACCTGCAGTGTACGTTTTCCCTGACCATGGCACCGAGCAGCATGGTAGGTTTTGCATAGTGAAAGTGGGACAGGGGCCTGGATCAGTTACCAGGTACAAAAACCTTGGACAGCAAATCTTGTCAATGCGAGCTGAACCACCACCATTAAACCCTCTAGATGTTGAAACTAACACGAGAATTACAGTTCAAATGGTTTGTGTATTTTAAACGCATACGCAACTCGTTAAGGTTGCACATGTGAAGTTTATAGACAAAAGTAAATACATAATTGATTTTTTTTTCAATTTCAGAACAAAATGTACATGAATGCAGGTGAGGGGGAAGGCGAGGATGAAGACGCTGGTGAAGGTTTTCCTTCACAAGAGCATCCCTCCCTAACTGGTGAAAACCACTCAGAACAAAAGAAACAGCACAGCAAAGGAAACTGAAAAGAATTTACAGGAAGAAGAGGACTTGGAGGTTATTAAAAAATTGAAAGAATTTGTTACCGCCGAGGAAGAGAAAGAAAACAATAAGATTCAAGTAGCTCTAGTTTGGAGAGTCACTCAAATAACCAAACTAATCACAAAATACCCGGATGAAACGGTACCGCCTCCACCTCTTCCTGAAACACCAGTTCCGGAAATCGAAGCAAGTGGCGAGGATGATCTCGATGACAGCTCAAAGAAACCGTCCATGGACGCGGACGAAGCTATTCGACAGGCAAAACTATTGGCCAGGACACACGCTCTTGGAGATGTCTACACAGGTTCGGGGGTTTGTCAATTGCCACTTGCCAAAATCCGATGGCCTGACGACTTTGTGCCTCCCAGAACCTTTTCAAAGATCACTGTGAGCACCATTGAGGAATTCAAAAATGTGGTGGAGAGCGTTGCACCACAACTGGAACCTTTGGACATTCAAGCCATTATTGCTGAGAATTTGTAATGAAATTTTTCTATAGTGCTCCACAAACAATTTAATTTCCGCATTTTGGAATTAAAATGTATGATAATTATAATTTGTAGGAATGTGTTCCGCGGACATGGCATCAATGTCAGTGACAAATGGAAGGAATGCCTCGGAAATGAAACGGAATGTGAGAATGTGGAAATGAAAGGGCCACCACCACCTGGCGAAAGTTCAAAAGAAGCAAAACGCAAGTCGAGTCGAATCACCGTTGGAAGCAAGAAAAATTCCCAGGAAGCAGACGAATATGAAATGGGGGATTATGACCCACGAAAAAGTAAAGAGCAGGGATACAGTCAGTTGGGAGAAACTGAAATCGATGGAGAAGATGCTTTTGCATTTGAAGACGACCCAGACTTTTTGGATAACGAGGATCCAGAATATTATGACTACTAAGTCTGAGGCTCCAATAATAATAATAACAATAAAATATGTATTTATTATAATAATAATACTTACCTATTACACTAAAGCAATAAGCAATGTTCAGTCAACATCTTAAGAAAAACAGCCTGTGACACTGTCACTTCAATAAAAAATGAATATGGTAGTCTTTCATCGAATGAAAATCATGTACAAATACTTGTCTGTTTTTTTTAAACTCATCTAATAAACTGTCATAATAAGCATTTCCTTTGATTGCTTAGGTAAACCAAATGAATAGCAAATCAATTAATTATTAGTATTAGTGCCCAACCCAGCACACCACCACCACATTTTTTCAAATCTACGAAATGTCGACAAATTATGTATATGAAGAGAAAAATTATTAAATGACATGACAAACATCTTTCATTATTTTGCTATCTAGCCAAACCTATTATCATTAGGAGAGAGAACCACAAGAGGATCAACAAAAAATGAAAAGTTTTTTTTTCTTTTTCCCGCAACAAAACGATGATAGAGCACCAAAAAACCGAATAAAAATACCAATTGCCAACGAGTAGCATCGGTTAAAATATGTTTGTAATAATAATATTAGCAAAAAAACTGATTGTTCATTCCACTTTCATTTCATCTCGCTAAATGCGTGCTTTTAACTTTTCCTAATTATGTATATGAAGAGAAAAATTATTAAATGACATGACAAACATCATTCATTATTTTGCTACCTACCCAAACCTATTATAATTAGGAGAGAGCACCACAAGAGGATCAACAAAAAAATAAAAAGATTTTTTTTCTTTCTTTTTCCCACAACAAAACGATGGTAGAGCACCGAAAAACCGAATAAAAATACCAATCGCCAACGAGTAGCATCGGTTAAAATATGTTTGTAATAATAATATTAGCAAAAAAACTGATTGTTCATTCCACTTTCATTTCATCTCTCTAACTGCGAGCTTTCAACTTTTCCTTTTATAATTTTCCCATAGTCAGTCAGTTTATTCCTTCTTTCAGTAGAACACCCATTCGAATATCTGGTCCCCTTTTGGCATTGATTAAGTACCTCAACTCTGGCTCTCACGGTTGATGATATTTTTGTCTGTCTGCTTTTTCTATTCTTTCCGTCAATATAATACATTATGTAAGCGTTTTATAAAAAAGCACACATGCACATTGCATACGCTCAGCATTTGAAATAAATATAAGAATCTTTCAAGTAATCAAATTCCCTATGTATGGTTTCAGCTGTACCCCCAAAAAATACATCACTGTACAATATAACTACCTAATATTCCATCATGTGAGCTTCCACAATTTTTTCTCTTGTCTCTGTAGAATACAGGAGCCGCATTTCCTTTCTCATGATTATTGATAATAGGCTTTGTTATCATATCATCATCACCGAAAAATCCCAACTCTTGCCGTTTTTTCCTCATATTTTTTTACTTTGTGCTCGCAAAGTTTGCTTCCTGTATCCTTCCACCACTACTCCTCTTTTTCCCGTTTTTTAATAATGCACACAATAACAGAGAGAAAACGTACATACCACAAAATAAATTTTGTATGCCCTACTGCCTACATAAATATAATGACAATAGCTGTCTTTTTATTATTACTCTTCTCTCTCTCTGCAACAGTTAATATTGAACAAGGCCGAAAAAGGAAAAATAAGAGCAAGAACAAGTGGAGTATATCCAAAACTCACGAAAATCCTTTTTTCGCCTTTCACTACTCGAGAGAAAAAGAGTTCAACTTTTTTGTGTGCGCAATAGCATTCCTTTCCTTACTATTATTATTATTGCTTGTACATTTTTCTTCACGTCTCGTTATACAATTTTGATTTTTCCCGACCAACAAATAAAATAAAGTGTAGCTCTCCGATGGAAATGATATTGCTCTTTCTTCTAGCACTTGAACGAAAAAAAATCTTGTTCTTCTCCGTCTTTTCTTTTGCTATAAACTTCGGTTTGGAGAGTCAAATCGGCAAGAAGCAACTTCATTGTCATAATATCATCAGTGTGTGCACTACAGCGCTGCTTATTGCAATAGCCTTTTTCTCCAATTTTTCTTTTTTTTCTGCTTGCTTCTATCTCTCTTCTCCAGCAGCATATTATAATCTTTTTCCCTCCGCTTATTTCTTCACTACCCATTCAGTCAGTCATGAGTGTTGCCAATCTATATATTGCCAATTGAACTATTTTTATCTAAAACGATACTAGAATACGAAAAAATAAAAAATGTTCATGTATATATGCGTGTTCTAAAGCCGCTTTTAGTTGGTTTCTATATTCGATGCTTCTGAAGGCATTTTTATCTAAAACGATACTAGAATACGAAAAAATAAAAAAATGTGTATGCATGTATGCGTGTTCTAAAGCCGCTTTTAGTTGGTTTCTATATTTGATGCTTCTGAAGTCCTTCCCTCACCACCGCGAAAACAACAGCAGTAGCAGCAATCACAGTATATCTCTCTTCCTCTCCACTTTATGTTCAAATAATGATGATTTTTCTCCTAGCTTTTTTCTTTCTTCTGGTAATATTGTATAATTTGACTACTTCGACAGATACAGCCGCAATAAAAAAGGAAAATAAAAAATACTTTTATTTTTTTCTTTGCTTTCTTCTATTTTTTTCTCCTGACAATCGAAAATCGGTATCATACATATATGAGCATGTATGTATACACTGGTATCAGTTTATTTTTCAAATCCCTCTATTATTGCAAATATGTACCTAAGAACAATAATATAACAGCAGTATAGTGTGTGGTATTAGTTGGAGGACATTGAAATAATAGTGGTACGAGTAGTTATGTGTGTAGTCAGCATAATAATATCAGATTTATAAATCGCACACACCCAAGTAGAAAATGAAATACTATTTATTTTGTTTCCCGAGTTCCTTCTTATTTTCCTTTCTTTCCTGTTTGCTATCATTGAGGCTATAAACTTGCAAAGTATAAATAATAAAAGAGAAAGAAAAGCTGAACAAGTAGAGAGTGAAGGATGGCTTTCTTTAAATTACGGATATTGAAAAATACTTTATAAAGTGGTATTGAACGGCAATGGCAAGATTGGTATAACTGCGGTGCGGCGGTTGCTGTGTAGGCTCTACTTAAAAAAATTCCCCTCTTTTCCGATTTATTCGTCGAAAGAAAGGTTTACTAAGGAAGGTTTACTTTGTGTCTCTGACTCACTGACTATTTGAATGAGTATAAAAGTATTACTGCTATTATTATTGCTTTATAACTGTGTAGGCTCTACTTAAAAAAATTCACCTCTTTTCCGATTTATTCGTCGAAAGGAAGGTTTACTAAGGAAGGTTTACTTTGTGTCTCTGACTCACTGACTATTTGAATGAGTATAAAAGTATTACTGCTATTATTATTATTGCTTTATATATGAAATTGCTAGGAAAAGTAAGCCCACGCTGATTTCTGGGAGCAGTTATTATGGCGGTAGCCTGGAAGGAAAGGAAACAATCACAAGAAAGCGGAGCAGACAACGTTTGCTTAAGTTATTAACGGAAAGGGAAAGAGCTGGAAAAAAGGGAGATTTGGTGGAAACGAGGAAGGGAACAAACAGAAGAAGAAGAAAATAAGAAGTTCACTATAGAAAGGAAGAGAAACTAAACTAAGGAATTCATCCAAGTCGTATTTGGTGTTTGATTTGAAATGCTTGTGGAGTGAATGTCTTTGATATTTAGATTGAACCAAGTAAAACATTTCATAGGACGTGACGTGACTGACGCGACGTGAGAGACCAAAATATCTTTAATGAAAAAGAAATACTAAATACCTAGTAAATCATACATTGTCAACGTCATCAAAATAATAAAAATAAAATCAAAGAATTTCGGATAAAAACTGTTGGACTGCATTTGTCTTTTTATAATATTTAATATACCTAGAACAGGAGCGAGTCAATGCAAATATTGAGATGAGATGTTGAACTATAACTTCAATACAACAAAATACTAAAATAAATATAATTCTATATAATATGCTATATGCCAAAATAACATCAATTTATTTTCAAAAAAACTAAATTATTTAGTTTTCCATGTTGTTTGTGCAGCCCGCAAAACTTATTTTTTAGACATCCACTTACCATTCAGATTACAAACTGCTGTTCTAGACCGGTGCACTGGGACATTTAATGGATTATTTGCTAACACCCAACTACAAGATAAATGTTACGAGGAGCAAGCAAGGTTATACCTGCGCAAATACGTACATTCGGCAGAAACGGTAAAAGCAAAAAGGAACGAGTTTATGAGCTGATTTCTATTCCTCCTTTGACTAGTTGCTGTTTTGTTGTTCCGGTTTCGTTGTTTCCAATAAATTGTCATTCTGGTGGTAACAGCCTATTTATGTATTTAGGTAGTGAAAGTGCCATGTCATGGATGTACTGGATCTAGTTTTGATTTTTTTCTGCTGTGTATAGATTA
>JAANSP010004240.1:0-10402 GCA_036850745.1 Homidia socia
AAACGGGCACAAAATTCATTTCTTTCTTTGTCTATAAAGCACATCTTACACAGTCTGAAAAAAATCAAATTAGCCTGTAATAATACCTATACATAATGTTCAGCAGATAATAATGCACAGTCACACTGGTAATTTACGGAACGCAGAAATTAGTCCTTTGTGCCTCCTTCTCCTCCTACCATTTTTAGCATGTTTGATCCAAAAAAAATAAAAAAATAATTGCTCTAATATAATTCGTGTCGTACCTGCGGTTGCTGTTGTACTAACCGCGTCCTCATCATACATCCCATCACATATTGCAGATAGACACGGGAAAAGGGAAATGGTATTAAGGGCGCAGCAGAGAGCATAAGAATTTGATAATAGCATTATCATCATAATATGATATAATGATTATGGTGGCGATGAGCACGTAAAAGTGTAGCAGCAGACGGTAAACGTGTACGTGATCCATATAAAATTATTATTTTTTATAATGTCGACATTTTTACTTATTTTTACATTATTGTTCCTTTTGAAGCAGGTGCGTTTCTGGTGCTCCAAAATAATAATCCCATGAATTCGTACAACAATCATATTACACACGTAAACTACAATAATTTTTTAAAAGTATTTTATGAATTTTTTTGTATCTCTCTCTAGTTAATCTCCTTTTCTGTTTTTATTGCATTACTGTATTAGATCGTACCAGTTTTGGTCACGCTGTGTAAGCAGTGATCATGCAGCCATGTTATCAAAAAAAAGTTTTCAAGTTGGATATTATTTTTTTATACATTTTGCATATCATACATGTGCCATGCACCTACAATGTACATTCTCGTGATGATGAATACTGTAACCACATCCAAAAATACTAAACGTTCAGACAGCAAAAACTTTTAAATAATCGCAGATATCCACAAAACTATTATTTCAATCTTACCTATTATTTTAGGGTAAGCCCCACAGAGTTTTCATACACGGGATATACCACAGGTTTTGTCTATATATATATTTTTTGATGTCGACTTATTAGATAACCACTACACTACGAAATGATACGGAGCATATAATATTTTTGTGTTTTTAAAAAAGTTCTTTTGTTGGAAGAGCATAATATTATTATTGTTGCGCTCTGTTATTGTAAGATAAATTTTTGCGCATTGCATTCTTAATACTTACACGGTACAGAAATTGCATGTTATTATTACTATTGTACAGTCACAGTGGTGGTGGTAAGTGCCTGTGCCGCCGCATTATAGTAGTAGTATTTACAACCTCTGCATTTATTGTTTTAGTTTCATTGTTGTTAATAAAGGGCTACCTACCAAGCCAACCTACACACACCAAGTCCGACGACAGAAGGAGAGAGAGCTTCAAGGAGTGCTAATATTGCACACTCGCACAAACTCATCGTTTTAATAATCACCCTCATCGGCGTTATTTTTTGTTCAACAATGGCCAAACGACGACAGTACTATAAAACTCTGCAGTATTAAGCGTTAGCCACACCAACGCAAGTGGTCAGTTTAAATATGTGAGTGGTTTGTAGAGTACGCGTATTTACGGTCACTATTTTGTTTTGTTTAAAGTTGAACGAATTATTATATCACTACAAGCATAATAGCCATTCATTATTATAACAAAAGCCAAGGTGGTTACAGGTATAAAATATAGGAAGTGCAAGTTCACAGACGAGAAGAGTCTTATAAGCTCATTAAAACTCGCGATCATTTTATTTTATAAGTATCAATGACACAAAGACAGAGGAACATCAACTAAGTAGCAGTTTACATTGTCCAGTAGCAGCAAAAAACATTCAAGTAATTACTACATGGTTTTTAACAGCTCTCTTCACTGGCGGCACGGCGTATCCTCATCCTTTTTTCATTTTATATTAACAAACAAAGCAGACTAAAAGAAGAAGTGCTCTCGTGTGAAGAGGAATTGCAATGAATTGAATTCGTAGCACGCAGCCAGGCAAGCAACAAGTTCACTTCCTTCCTTCCTGTCTTCTCTCAAGAGTCAAAAGAGCTTCTTTTTTTGCTGCAGCAGCAGAAACAACAAAAGCAAGCTTAACCATCACCGTTTACCGCAACCATTATTTGCTACTGGTGGTGCTGATGATGATGCGGCTGCCGTAATCTGCAAAAATTGCTGTGCTATTGTTGTTGGCCTTGAGGAGTGGCATCAACTAAAGTGTGAACAGATTATGTGTGCTCGAAAGATGATGAATATCAACGATATGCATATTTAATGCAAAAAAATACTATACCTAATTCCTTGACTGAAGTTTACTTTTGCTGAGCACATGTCTTTTTATGATGATGGCTAAAGTTCATACACGAGGAGACGCCACATAAAATGAACGAGAGAAGGGATCAGGGACACGCGAGTCTTTGATTAAGTAAGCATTTCCGGGATATGTGTGTGCTTCTGCTTCTGTCAAGAAAATGGAAATGTTTTTGTTTGTTTGTGACACGGAGTGACTATGAATCGAGCTGGAGATGTTTGCTCTGATGATGCGATATGCTATTGCTGCAGTTATGATTCAGGTGCAGTGGCTGTTTGTTGCAGTAAAAATAATGAGATTGTAAGTGGACAGGTAGACACGTCGACGTCAACAATAACAACAGAAATGATCATTAGTATTCAGTTCAATAATTGGTCTATTAATAAAGTTTGCCAAAGTTAGTTGAGTTGAGAGATGACGTGATGAGGTGTGGTGTCGCGTCTTGTTGGAACAGTTCATTACAGTGATTTTATGACGTTGATGGTACAACTATTTTACCGCGGCAAGTTGATAGAATGACCGACAGGCAGTTTTGCTTGTTGTAGATAAGCAATTAGAATGCCTTGGAGTCATTCTGGAACCTTTGGTAATTTGATGTTAAAATTTACATTGTGCGCGATAAGGGATTTTTAATTGCTGAAAGTTGTGACAAAATCCCATCACCATGTTTGGGCTGTTCTCCGTCCCGTGGGACTTTTTCCATATAGGACTGTTGGTTGTGGTTATCATGATCATGATAACAGGCATGGTCATTTGTGTTTCGGTGATTGGTGTGTGTTGTTTTCACTGGCTGGATAATTTGGATAATGGATCCGACGAGGACAATGATGAAAATGTACAAGGTGACCGGAGTAATAATAACATGTGCCAGTATAATCCACAGAATCAATCGGTTCATGTGGTTGTGCTTCCGGAAAAACTAAAGGGAGCAGCAGTGGGACCTCCACTGGATCCCTGTCAATTACGGTGAGTACAAAATAGCACGGTTAAAATTTTTTGCCATTTTAAAAATTTTATTATCTACTTATTTTTTCCTGACATTATTACAGGGATCATTTCCAACGATTGGAACTAGAGCTATCTCACCGACGCTTTCTTTACGAAGAGCAAGGACCCACCACTCAGCTACGACGAGGATAATGATGAAAATGTACAAGGTGACAGGAGTAATAATAACATGTGCCAGTATAATCCACAGAATCAATCGGTTCATGTGGTTGTGCTTCCGGAAAAATTGAAGGGAGCAGCAGTGGGACCTCCACTGGATCCCTGTCAATTACGGTGAGTACAAGATACCACGTTTAAAATTTTTTGCCATTTTTTAAATTTTATTATCTACTTATTTTTTTGCTGACATTATTACAGGGACCATTTCCAACGATTGGAACTAGAGCTATCTCACCGACGCTTTCTTTACGAAGAGCAAGGACCCACCACTCAGCTAAACTTTTCTTCTCCCCCACATTTAGTATCAGACGACGGACCACCACCAGCATATGATGCTCTCTACCCGTCCCCACCTGGAAAAAAGTGATAAAGTTGTAATGTTCTGCATCCAAATTACAAGTGCACTTGGTTCCCCACCTCTCTATGAGCATGTAAAGACTTTTTTGATGATAAAAGTTACTTTGCCGAGTGCATATTATAGTGAGTGCAGTGAACTCATTAACTAGAATTATCACTTTTATCTCAATCAACACCAGAACATGCAAGCCCAAGACTGATCTCATTAGCTAAAGTTTAGCAAGTATTTTCTGCTTAAAGTTTATCGTCTAAAAATATATATATTATACCAAGTTGTTATCTTGAATGTGCATCTATATATTGTTTGGGGTGATTATTACTATTGCCTGTGCTTATATATACAGAATACCCCGTAGTACTACCGTTGTGTTTTATGCAATAAATTCAAAAAGAGTTTTATGATGAAGCCTATTAGTAAAAAATTTTATGATCCTTTCTCTCTTCCCATTTCTTCACATAACCCCAATAAATATTTACAAAGCGAAAGGACAACACAAAATACTGAGAGTAGCAAAAGCAAGCAAAAGCCTTTGAAGGATTTTGCATTTCATCACTCAACTCGTACTATGCAAATACACGCAGACAAGCCTACTTTTTGAGTAAACAGATCGACATCTTTACTATAAACAGAAAGGTTATAATTATAAGCATGTTGCTGAATCCCGTTTTCCGCGTAGAATTTTGCAACAAAATTTCAGACTTTTGAAGCAAATCTTTTTTTGCGTGTATTTATCAGAGTTGTTATTATTAATATTGCTAAACTGAGTTTTAAAATACATTAGCCTCGTTTCCTACTTCTTCAGCAGCATTTGGATTGGGTCACCGGCGGCACGAAAATTGTCTCGTGGTCTTTGTAAATTATTACCGTCATCGCTTTTATCACGTTGTCCTCGTCAAAGGTGTACCTTTTATCTCGGTCTCCTCCTTACTTTTTTGGTCGATTTCATGCATTTTTGTTTTTGATGTACAAAACCACTTTACTAGTTTCTTAGCGTGCACTATCATCATGCAATCATATCACCCCTTCCCTTCTCTATCTCTCTGTCTCTCTCCGTATTTTTCTCTACTGTACTCTGTGCTCAATCATCTTGATCGCCATCATGATGATGGTAATGATGAGAGAGAATCATTTACTACTCTTTAATTAAAGTAATTTTGTCAATCCCCCTGTGTGTAACTCTGTCATGTTGTTTCTCTTGTTCACCATGTGCATGTTCGTCTTCACTTAATGCATTCACATTATTCCTCACGACAACTTTTTAGCACAATAATAAAACAACAAGAGTAACACAACAACACAAAGAGAGCAAGCCAACTAAGCCAAGTAGCCATACGCTTATATAGTAATATTGCCCATGTTTCGTTTTGGTTTTATCACTGCGAAAAAAACAGAGTACCGTCTGCCTTCTAGTTTTGCCGTTTTTCTCTTCTCAGAGCAGCACAGCAGTGCAAAAAACTCCTTCACACATTCCTTAATCTCATTCAATTTCTCCCAGCCCATCTGCCTCCATTAACACAGTTACGACACCGCACCACACCACCATCTCTTTATCATCATGAGTCGCATTGCAATTTAATTGAGAAACAAAATTGTGCCTCGCTCTCTCCCTGCAATATTAAATAAAACCCAGTTTAAGAAAAGTACGCTGCTAACAAACTCGAGTTTTACCTCGTGTCTTGGTGCCATGAGCATCATCGCCAACCAACCTCCATCATCGTGTACAAGTTATAAGCATGTTGGTCCATTCGATTATATTTTCTTACCTTCACGACAAACGACTTTATCGAATAATGGTGATAAGTCTCCTCAGGCTGACCAATATGCTAGTTTTCCCACGGTCAACAGTACGCGAGGGAGAGAAGTGCATTGTCGACATCCCTTTGAATAATTTATTTCTCAGCATAAGTCTTTGTGTAAGCAAAAACGAGTAGAGTGTGCATGCATTTTAATGTAGCAAAGATCCACGTGGCTGCAGTATAAAACCTTTTTATCAGATTCCTATACACAAAAAAGTACCATGCAGCGAAGACAGAGAAAGTGCTTACAAGCTAATCGCATACGTGGAGCTAATATCTTCAATAAATCACAAGCTCACCCGCATTATTAAGATTAAGACTTAATAAAACATTTGCTACACTACTGCCTATATACTGTAGTGCTTTAGATGAAGAGTGAGTTTTAAGAAAAGATTTTCTTTTCACATGCTTGACTTGAATGCATTAAAGGATTAGTTTAGGAATTAGAGGATTTATAATAAAAAAACAGAAAGGTAAGGTAAAAAAACATGCTTGTATTAAAATTTTCATGTCGTGTCCTGCGGCAGCACACTACTCCACTTTTAATTCACCTAGCAAGTAAAGCACAAGCTTATGCAAAAATAATATAGCAATCATAATAATAATAGTACACTCTCAAGTCGGAAATGGAGGAGACAAGTCTAAGACTGACACTGATATATGACGACAACATCGTCACTGTCGTCCTCCTCATCACCATCGTCATTGCCCAAGAAAAAAAATCCTATCATGTTACCTTTGTACTACTACAGCCATATTTTTTGTGCCTTTGCAAGATTTTTCAAAAAAAACATTTTCTTTTTGGGCAAGTGTGTATATAGTGGTGTATGTGCTGTTGAACAAGACGTATAATTAAAAGGAACCATTTAAAACTTATTCACACTGTCAATTTAGTTAAGTGCCTTGTGATTTATTACAGCTACAATTGAAAGAGTTGTAGCATGTACGTACACACGTACTATTTATTTTACCCAAGGGGAAAAATTGTCTAGTAAAGTAGAAAAAATACCAACAGCATAACTCTAACTAAATAATATAACAATCTCGTCGTTGTCGACGTCGTCGTACGTCGAAATAAAAGTAGTTTGTCAAAGCCCATGTGTGATTAACTATAATATGTCATGTTGGAAATATATGAGAATTATTGTATACGAATTGCATAAGGTGTGCAAGCAGGCAGGCAGGCAGCCGTTCATTGTACAAAATAACAAAGCTATGAAAAGATACATGCATTTATTTTTTTCCATGCTGATGGTGCATACGCACATATGCTCATGCTGAAATGGAGTTTTACCACCTAAAAATGTTTTATGCGAACTTTTCATCGTATTCACACACACACATATTTTAATGTGCAAGTAATTTGAGATTTTATTATGCGTTTTTCAAAATTCTCTCATCATTCTCATCATCCCATCACCGTTTTTATTACATTATTCTATTCTTTCTCTTTTTTCTACTCAACATCATAGCCAGCAAACCAGCCCACGGACACATTTTACTGTTGGATTACTGCATGGATGATAGCAGAGTATTGTGAAAAGTGAGTGCTCAAGTGTTTTATGCCTTTGCGACAACTGCGTAACGAATAAAAATGTCATTTAAAACATGTGTCACAACAATACAAAACCACGATAATTTTTTACACACATAAAAAATAATTTCCTTCACTCTTGTACATTGAGTAATTAAACAACAATAAACGGAGAAGCAGGAGAGAGACATTTCTTTTGCATTTTTTATGCATGTTGTGTAGATATGCACCGTTTTTTATCATTTTCATGATGCTCATGATGATAATAAACAAAAAAATTATAAAACCTAGCTAAAGCCAGTAATGCCACCATAAAAACCAAACCACATTTCATTTTCAAAAAATATTACACATGTCTCTATCTCTCATTATGCATTGTTGTTATTGTTCTTTTATTCGAAACGCACACGCAGTTGTCGTGTACGCTCTTCTGTCCTTGTCTACTGAAATTACAGAGAAAATTTACAAACAGAACAACGCCTTCCTTCCATGTATGTAAATGTAAACTTCTTCTTCTTCTTCTTCTTCTTATCAAGCTCCTACCAGCAGCAAGAAAAAAACAAGTCGACTGGAACAATACTTCATGGTCCATGCATGGATGATGATGATACTGCTTCTTTCGGCAGCTGCTCTGTGCTCTGTGTTG
Organism: Homidia socia; assembly: GCA_036850745.1. Lineage (NCBI taxonomy): Eukaryota > Metazoa > Arthropoda > Collembola > Entomobryomorpha > Entomobryidae > Homidia > Homidia socia. The sequence goes on from JAANSP010004240.1 coordinate 7,774, forward strand.
AATGAAAAAGAAGAGAAAAGAAGATTTCATACATAAAGTAAGTGAATTGATGCTGCAGAAGAAATAAATAAAAACAACATGGATTTTCTTCGGGTGGATGCGAATTGGATGGATGGAAAAATACCTCATTTTACTCTTTCTAAACTTTATTACGGGTACAGAAACAGCGAGCAAGAAAAAAACAACATGTGTATAAAAAGGAAAGAAACACCGTTTCTCCTTGTCTTTTTTTCTCTCTCTCTCTCAAGTTTCACTTGAAAGAGTTGCATAAGTAATAGAGTGCGCGTATTTATACGTAGGTACATGTTTTACTAGTAGCTTTGCTTACTCAAGCTCGCTCTCACAGGTTTTGCCACAACATCTATTATGGCCTGCCACCATCATCAAACTTCAACCAAACCCAGGCATGCCACGACGTTGTTGTTGTTGTTGATGATGATGATCAGGCATTATTATCATCATCATGATGATGTTGATGATCAAGTAGAATAGGTAGTTTAGTCTTTCTTTCAATGTCTTTTACAACAATAATTGAAAAACACATTTAGCATGTAAACATATTACACAAAGGAGCCTTCTCCACTTTGTCTTCCTTTCGGTTACTTTTTCTCCTCTTAGTGCGCCACGCCACACTACGCACTTAAGCTGCCTGTAATATCCTCCACTCTTCTACTACCATTCACGTCTGACATTTACAAATCGTGCTCAAGGAAATGGAACGTAATTATTCCAAAGAGTCAAAGTAGAAGGAGTCAGACGGAGAGTGGCAAAATATAATAGAAAAAAAGGAAAAGAGAGAAACTTTTGGACCGCTAATACCAACTTGCTACTATATACGCTGCTGCTTTGTCTCTTCTTCTTCTTTAAGTTATTGTTCTGAGGAGAACGAAAAGGATGATGATGATGACGGTGGTGCCTCCAAAAGGAAAGAAGTGCATCATCGAGCGAACCCACATAATAATGCTATATCATTACCATGTTGAATTATAATCATCATCAGCAGTATCATCAACATGGCCATCAAAAACTCGCTGTTCCATGATCATCACCATTTCCATCTCCTTTTTTTCTTTCTACAGCTTTTTTTAACAAGAAGAAGAATGATAAAATGCAAACAGCCGTCGCTGTTGCCCCTGCTCCACAATTTTGCTGCTGGTGGTGGTGACAGGAGCGTTTTGCCAAGTCGGTTTCTATTTAGTCAAAAAAGGAGAAAAGGAAACAAACCGGGCTCATTTAGAAAGAAGCAACCGGGAGAAAAAAAGAGAGAAAAGAGGTAAAGCATTCATTCTTTTTAAAAACCGTTGTTGCCACTGCTGTTGAAAGCCCCCCACTAGCAATGTGTACTATATAGAGTACTAGTATTTTTCAAGTGGAAACATTGTAGGAGGTTCCGGCATTTTTTTGCATGGTTGACAGGAAGGGAACAAGAGAGAAGAAGAACATCACACAACCACCAGCATTAACCAGCAACTGTAACTAAATTGAAGGAAAGCAAGTCAGAGTGACATGACATCAGAGGTAAACTTTTGCAAGATTTTTCTTCATAAAGCACACCCCATTCCCTTCATGCAGTACGTATATATGTGTGTAGTTTATATGCTCTGCTTTCACGAATAATTCTTTCCTTTATTAGCCCCTCTCAAAAAATTGCGTAGAGAAGGAATGGCAGCCGTACTCGTATACCATTATATAAAGCATTTCCCATTTCCATTTAATTTCCATTAGAACAAGCAGACAAGGAGAAGCAAAAGTAAAACCGAAATCAAAAGGGAAAAAACCACATTGACTTCCATCCCATCATCGTCATTTTCATCGTCGTGGTTGTCGAGATGAGAAGAAACTATCTTTTTGTAGCACACAAGCGTAAAGTCAAAAAGTGCAATGCAATCGCGTATTATAAAGCACATATCCCCGTTCGCATTCTCTCATTCCTGCTGCTAACTTTTTGGCCATCTTTACCAGAAACTCTCGACATTTTCTCTCGTACTCTCTTTTGACTCGACGGCTGTACCACAAACAGTAATGGTTCCTTTCCTTCCATACCAACTAAAACCAAAACCACGAAAAAAAATTCTGTCTCTCCAACTTCCCCCAAAAACTGTACTCTTTGGCATATATGAATCAAAACATTCAACTAGAAACTCTGAAAAAATATAAAGCTTCAACCGAGGTGCTTTTTGGACATTTTGACTTCAGGCGAAATTTACCCAGCAATCCAACTTCCAGTTCCAGTCGGCGGCAGGAGCAGTGGCAGTCTACCAGTCAACCAAGTCCGAAAAGTCCAACAAGCTATCATTATTATTACCACTGAAGCGATACGAAAAACGAACTCTTTCCTCCACCACTTTTTTACTCTCTCTCTCTCTCGCTCGCTTCCTTCTCATTATTCCATAACATGATGATACGAAGAATATTACCTTATTGTAAGTACAACAACATACATGATGATGATAATGCCTAAAAAGAAATGGAAAATTGAGCCTAAGAGAGCAATAATCATCATGCACATACTTGATGCTTAATATGGCAATGCCATCAGCATCGTTAAAAATGAAGCGAGGAGATGCTACCGCTCTGCACAACACACTACCGCGTAAAAAAGTACAGAGCCGCATGTATGTAGGTATTA
>JAANSP010004241.1:0-10402 GCA_036850745.1 Homidia socia
TATAGATCATGTAGAATGGTCATGTTCATGATTACATTGAACTGCCGCTAATTAGCATATTTTATTGGTCTGATGGCTCCAGAAATGTTACTAAAAAGTAACATTTTTTACACTTAAAAAATCCACTGGACCAAAGTACAAATCAGTGTTTCATTAAAATGGCTTTACTAAAAGCGGCAATATCCCAACAATTGCACTCACCAACAGAACTAATTAATCTAAATATTGACAAAGGTTGAAAAGGTTATTTTTAAAAGCTAGGGATTGCCGATGCATCTCTGTTTGCATGAAATTGCATGTTTTTGTTAGTTTTTTTCAAAATTGCAAGTTGAAAATTTTTACGAATTATTTACATGTTAAAATTACTACTTTCTCAACTAGTTTCAAAATAATATCATGCTAGTTTTATTTTTAGTATTCAATATATCATTAAAGTCTGTATTGAAATGCTAGGAAGTATAAGTATTCTTTCAATCAGGTTAGTCCAGTCAGACAGACAGTCCCCAATTTCACACGCATATGATGATATTCATTTACATCAGATGCCGTAATAAACCTTACACAATGTAATTTTACTGTTGAACTGATCCATTGTATGTGAATATTAATATTTTTAAAACAAAGGGTTTTAAGGGTTGTCCATAACCAACACAAATCCAGGAGAATTTTTATACCTTTTAGCAGAATAGAAAAGTTCACATTCCTCTATAATCTAACAAAACGCAGAATTTAAAACAAAATTTTGGTGTGTGGTCGTGTTCTCCCTACCTAACTTAACAAAAGTGGTAGTCCAGCGCTGCTGGAATTCCACTCATGATGTTGATAGTAATAATGAGTTACTTATTTATTGCTACTATATGCCCTTGCCCTTAAAGGAAAAATTAATGTTTAGAACAATTTACAGAGCCAATTTTTACTTTAGTTTCCTCAAACGACATCAGCCAAAAGTTTATTTGAATTAGAGTAGAATAATAATTATAAATTTTTATTCACACCTACGATATAGTACGATTGACTACATTATAAGCTATGTAGATGATGACTACTACGTGTCTATATTTACACTACTGCATTACGTGATAGAAAAATGAATTCTCGCTGTGCAAAAGTTGTTCCTACCTTATCTTGCCATTTACATGAGTCACCGCAACAAAAATCATTCTTGTTGCATGTAATTAAATCATGGTAAAGAGAGATTGGTCACTATTATAGGTGGTCACTCTGCTCATGAAAAATTAACATGAAGAGTCAGGTAATCACGCAGAGGAATCATTCAAGTATGGAAAGTGGAAGAAGATTGCAAGTCAGGCACACCTCATCAACCTGGCAAAATCGTGACATGTGAATCGGTTTTTTCTATCTCTTTTGTGCATGTACACTTTCTTTCAGGCAGAAGTCTAATAAAATCATAAATTTACTTGCCTATGCTCAGTCGCATGTATTTTTATAATTCTGGAAATTGCCTATTTTTTGGTAATTGTACACTATCAAATCTTTAATATTGTGAATGACTTCATTTGCATATGATTTAGATTCTTTGTCATGAAAGGTTTACAAGTTCATTATGCATTGGTTTCATCGAGTTGGGTATTTTTAGTTTTATAGTAATAAATTCTTCACACAATTCAATCATTTCAAGTTTACGTAAATCTTCCGCTTCATCAGTATCAATGCATTTTTTATTTAATAAAAACTTTTGATTTTTCTTCGTTAACTGTAAAATCTACCGATTTTTTTACTTTGAGAATTGAAAAGAAACCCTAAAAACTTTAAAAAAAGATGCTCAAATAATATGTTATTATTTTTATGTGGGTAGAATGGAAAATTATGTGATTAACATGAGTAGCCTAATAATATGCAAATGCACACGCAATACGCATAAGATTTGCAACCTTGATCATGATTCAACTTTATCCAAGCAAAATAACTGACGCAAATATAAAACATCAAGTTTATCATATAATGCATACGACAATACATACTTAATTAGCACCACAGTGGTGGTTGTTGTGGTTCGTAGTTTGCATTTTTGTAGATGATCTTTAAAAAATAGTAATTAAGAGGAACATTATTACGCTATTACTACTAACACAATTAAGACCTGCGATAATAATAATAATAACAATAGAGAACAGGTAAAAACATTGCGCTGCTTCTGTTCCTTATGGTCAAGTATGAGAAGCTAGCATGCTGTGTACATTATCGTTTTTGTCATTTTATCATCGCGCTTTTGCATTTTTAGTCTATAAAAAGATTGTGCGAAACTTAGCTGAGCACACATACGCAAATGAATCTGCCTAGTTTTGTACAAAGTAAACAGGCTCGCACTCAAAAGAAATATACGTATTCTGCACGACTATTATCGTTATCAAATGGTAAAAAATGTCATTCCACAAGCTAAAAGTGTGAATTAATGTCCGACAAGTACCATGCATTGTTAATTTACTAAAAGACAAATTCACGTCATACAACCATACAGCAAATGAATGCGAAGCTGCTGCTGCTGCTGCTTGGTTGAAAACTAATTTGACTTCCTTGTCATTGTCCCACACACCAAGTTAAATGAAGTGACACTTGTTTGAAAAACTGGTAAATAATAAAATATTGTATCTTTACAAGCATCTTTCTTTCATCTTCTTGTTCCAGTCATTCAGTTGTGCTGCATTACTTAATAAAACAAGTATTGCACACGGGTTGTTTATGCGCTTATGCTGTAAAGTGTAAACCATTGTTTTTGCTTAAAACTGTTTAATTAAAAACATTTTTAGCGCAAATTAGTTAATTGAGCGGCTGTATTCCGTGGTGGTCTTTCTTTGTTCACTTGTCTATTGCAGCAAAGTAGATTGTTCCAGTCATTCAGTTGTGCTGCATTACTCAATAAACAAGTATTGCACACGGGTTGTTTATGCGCTTATGCCGTAAACCATTGTTTTTGCTTAAAACTGTTTAATTATAAACATTTTTAGCGCAAATTAGTTAATTGAGCGGCTGTATTCCGTGGTGGTCTTTCTTTGTTCACTTGTCTATTGCAGCAAAGTAGGTATTGGTTTATTGTTGTAAGTTATAAATAACAAACTGGGTATGAGCACAGACAGGAGAACAGTGTGATTATCATAATGAATTGTTATGCACACCTTTATAACCTATACTTTTTATGATGGTAAGTAGTTAAAGATAACCAAACCAATGCGGATGGATGCTATTTCAATATGAAAATAAAACTTTCAGCTCCTCTGAATGCAATTATTGTGAGTTGTGAATGTCCAGAAGACGAAAATAAAAATCAATACCACACAGAAACCTGAATAGACTTATTTTTACACCTAATGCTGCTGACATGCTCGTGTTACTCTTTTTTGTACAATGAAATGCCACTCTAGTCTGAATTTAGGAAGCAATTAGTTATTTTTGCTAATTGTAAATTATGATAAAGCTTGAGCGTACAAGACACAAATTTTGGCATCACCAAACCTCTATTTTTGACAGAGAACTACTCAGGAAAGAAGATTCTGAAATTCCGAATAAATATGTAATGTAGGAATATATACCTTGTTTAAAATTACAACAAGTTAAAAAAGTAGCAATGAGAGCTAAGCAAGATGCAACAAAGAAATGCCAACTACAACTCATACAATGTAGGTACACATTTTGCCTATTGTTTTATGATGATTGAGAGTCCAAATAACTGTCAAAAAGCAAAGAAATGAACATAAATTTTAATTGGACACGTATTATTTTTCTGTATATCTGACAATTTTAACTGTATGAAAGAACATTTTTTTCTGATTCAATGCAGAAATCATCTTTTCTCATGAGAAACAAGATATTTTCGGATGCGAGCGGATAACAAGATTTTAAAAGTGAAGTTTTTGGCAATTACAGAGTAATATATTAGCAATTTAAGCACTAAACTATAAATAGATTTACGGATGAATCATCACTGAATCATAAGATTTAATTCTCATTTGAATTTAAGATAGAAATAAATGTTGACGCAGTTTACTACGAATTTTGTGAAGTGTTACCTTTGGTATTCTATTCTATCGGTATAACAATATTCTATCGGTGACTCTGTTTTTTGCTGACATCATTTACAAGTCTGTGCATGTTTGTAAGGAAATATTTGGGAAATAAAATAGAGAGGCTGTAATTTATTGTTTGAGTTTTTAACCTTAAAAACTGGAAGAAATCATAGGAAATCTGGCGATATTTTGATGCATTGGTACGGCACAGAGAAGTGACCAAAAATATTTATTGACAAAAAAATGCAATCACTCATTACTTCAAAACAGTGTTATAAACTATAAAATAGTGTTCCAAATAAATTATATGCAAATTTATACAAAACTAAAAAAAGTATATGCAGTCACAAAAGCGGCGAAAGCTAAAATAAAAAAAACGTTGCTGGTGGAATTACTTCTACTTCTACGGAGCGACCACCATATTATGGCATGATGATTGTATAAAAAGCATAGGTAGTGCATCCAATTTGCGTTCACAATACAGTTTACACTGCATATCCACATAGTAATTTTAATGCTTTAATAGGCAGTAAAAGCACAAATTGCTAATAAATTAGAGGAAAATACTTCGGAGAAACTGCCTTTTATATGACATGTAAGGTGATTATAAGTGATTCACGAACTGGTGGTGATAAAAGGCCATATTACATCAATAACAATTTGTTAACATGCCTGTTCTATAGAATTTTTGCTCCCGTCACAACTCCATGTGAAAAGCATGATAATGAAACACTTTTATTCGTCATCATCACAGTCAAAACAATTAATTTTCCAGTAATCCTTTAAATTCGACATAAACTGCAATTGCGTACTGGTATGTCGAACAACGCTGCAGCGTTGTTGGGAACGTGAATATAAAAAGTATAAACATATAAAACGAGGAGTATAGATTACAAATTATTTCTGAAAACATTCATAAACATGAAAACTGACAGGCTAGACAATTTTACTTTACAAATAAACAACTAACGATGGTCAGCAATGCTTTATGAATGGAAGATGGAATTCAATCCATTTTTTGAGACACGTCACTTGTGGTTCTCCGAATTTATTTTACAACCACATCATTTTAAAACACTGTTTTTGTGATTACTATACGATAACAAGAGCAAGTTTTGGTAAACAAAAGAATATCTTTTTATTTTAAATGCCCTTTTGAACCAAAAATTATTTGGAATTATACTTGGTTCCTAAGATGTGATGCGTGGTGCAATGATAATGAAACATGTGGTGCCATAAAAATGACAAGATGCTTTTGATCTTAACTATGCTTACTCTGACTAAAAATGCTTACGTAATTGGTCATAGGTTTCAGTTCCACTGTTAAAACGACCACCTTAGTGCAAGTGGTGTCAATCCCTTTGTGTTATTGTAATTATACATATATGATCTTTTGAAGTCAACAACACGTTTAAACCTTAAAATTTCTGTGAAAAACGTCCCTTTTTGCATTACATCATGTTTTTGGTGGTGCAAATTACTCATATTTTTCGTGTCTCGGAAATAGCTAAAGTGTCGATCTGACTGAAATAAAAAGTAAGATTAAAGCAAAAAATTATACTTTACGTGTGTGTGAGGCTTTACTTTTTGAAAACCTGTTTAAAACAATGCAATAAATCTGTGGATCACACGTAGTACATTATTACGTAAGGATCTTATATAGTCTTGCACATATGTCTGGCATACATAATTTAAGAAAATCATTTCGATTCCTTACGGTTGCCACAATGTCTGGTGTGATCATCCATGAAAATGAAATGACAAATTTCTTTGAACTTTCGATTTTACCCTTTTAGTCTCCTTTGAAATTAAAATGCTGCTTTGCTAGTACTTATTAACTTCAATGAACTTGTATAAGTTACTTCAATGCAGTTAGTTTACTAGTTAGTGAGCAAACTAGATGGAGGTTAAGCTAGGTTACAAATAGCATGCACTCGACAGGTTTGAATAATACATGATTATCAACTGACAGATGGTTTCAGAGTATTTCAAACGAAACGAATGTAACTGTTTTACAATTTCATAAATGACCTGTGAATCCTAAATCCTATAAATTTAAGTAGCTGAAGCAGGTTTTCCATGAATGAAGTAAAATCATACAACTTTTAATAGGGCTTATACAAAGATTAATTTCTGTAAGCTAAGCTACCTATTCTTTTCTAAAAGCGATTTCAATATGCGACTAGCCGCACTTTTCAGCAATTTATATCATCATCTAAAATTCAAAATCTGTGGTTTTGTTTCCTTTGAGCAACTAACTACCGTGAATATATAATTGCAGCATTATATGCCTATCTTGCATTACCAGTCCAGTAAGTACAAGAAGATGAGTTTACAGAGAATAAATGTAGGTTTTCTGTGAAGAAGTAGAATTTTTTTTACCTATGAGTTTGTGTCTTTAATCAGAGAAAAATGTCAATTTTCGGTAGTGGTCATTCGTATTTTCAGTAGTTGTTAAAATCAGTACTTGCACTATTGTTGAATTCATAAAATCTACAACTTAAAGGTCAAGTTCAAGGAGATGAAAGCAATAAAGAAGATGCATATAAGAGAGAGCACGAAATGTATGCATATATTCGTTTATAAAGTGGTATCTGAAAAGTGCACTTTTGTTGGTTTTGCAAGTTTGCATACAAGTTTGTCTAAATCAGCATCATCAAGTAATATAATTATGATTACATAAATATGTACATAACATCAAAATTATCATGCGCTGATATTATGTGAATATGCATAAAAATATCAATATGACACTTTACATTTTTTGGCAAGTGTTCGTCGAAACTATATTATGCAATCCAGTAGTTGTAGTTTAATCAACTTTTGACTTTGAGATGACTATATTTTGGCAGCATATGCTGCAGTTCTTTTTTATGTTTGTTCAGTGTCTTTTCATATTTCATATAATATATCTAGGGAAATTTTAAAATAGTCCTGGAATTGAGGTCGGAGGGTTCCTTAACACTTTTTATATATTTTAATGGGTAACCCTAAAAAGTTACAATTCGAAAATTTTTGCTGTGCTGTTTAGCATAAATTTGATATGCTTGAAAAAGTGCCAAGGCATTGGCTAAAATTCATTTTTGAAAAACCGCTATTATATGACACTTTGGTTTAGTCTAGGCCATTTGAGGTTAGAGTTACATTAGGATTGAGGAAAGTTAAAAGAAACTTATGACTAAGCCGATTTTAATGCTTGTATCTTTGAGTAATCAATATGCAAACACAAACTTGATAACATTTTTTTGTCCGTATCAACATGTAATATATTATTTTATGACTGGTAACAAGTCCGATTTTAAAAAAATTCTTCAGTCTTCAAATCCCACTGTGGCCCCTACACCGAGTTTACGTTTTTAACGTTTGTTTGGGTTGAATGCAACCTGCCAGTTTTTCTTTTGAATAATATTTTCTTTTCTATTTTTTGCTTGTACACGATTTTTAACGTGATAATGGTGTTGTTTTTTTTCAAAATTACTTAATACCAAAGTAAATAAACATTTACTTTCGTTGGTACTGTTTAGTTCTGAGTCAATGGCCAATAAACAAGGATTTTTTTCGGAAGAAAGATGCAGTCAAAATTGATTAAAATTATCTTTCTCATTTTTGCTGATCTTAACATCAATTATGCTGTGGTGGATTAATTTACTGAATCTTGTTTTGGCTCTAGCTCTGGTTAGACACGGAGGGGTCAACGCTCACACGCTTGAGGAAAATGCAATATTGTTTTTCAAAAATTTCTATGCGCCATGTAGCCAAGCACAAAGCACAGTACCACAACAATCCATACATACATATTATGATAATTAATCTTGTAGAGGTATCTTAAATACAAGGGGCACATGCTTGTTTTTGAAACTATCCAATTCTGTACGTTGTATTGTAATGTTTATAGCAAACACTTGGTCGTAATCTATCCTATTTTTTACTGTCGTCCGGCAAGTCTCTGATCCGGCTAGCCCCAGACTTAGGCATATATTGCAGGTGTTCGGGGGAAAAAAATTGGTAAAGAATGATCACAGAAATGATCTGTTGATCAACCCATGAAGCATAAGGTCTCAAGTTACAGGTACCCCCATGAAGTAATAACAATAAAAATTCTACCTGTTTGACTGATTGCTGTGAGAAGCGTTCAAAAATGAATGAAGAAGAAAACGCAGTAAAGAACCGTGAATGAAAGGATTTTTTATGCTTATTGATATGTATTATGTATGATATGATGCCATAATATTGCTAATATGCTCATCACCCTTACACACTTGAAAAGAATTTCCTTAAAAGCAGTAGCTTTTTTATCTTCTTATGATCTTACTCATGAATCATGAAAAAGTTGACCAAGTCACAACAAGCAAAAGTCACTTTTATAGTGCTGCGAACTTTTTTATGCATCTTAGGACCTTACTTGAGCCTACTTTGATAGGTAATCTATCATAGATTATCGTATTTTACACCCACTATATTATATTCAATAATAAAATTCTACAACTTTTGTAGTACGGCCAACAAAAATGCAAATTCTAAGAAGCACAACAATGACCGTTAAAACTGATTGTCAGAAATATTGACTGTTTTCAATTTTCACCATAAAATATTGTTACGCGATGAATAAAATTTACTTTAAATTGAATGCTAAAAAGTTAAGATACGTCGATACATGATGCATTTTATTTCCAGCTTAGGAGATAAATTACCTACTTGAACCTTACGTTTTGTACAAAATGTATACAAGTAATGGAATTCTAAGAAGCACAACAATGACCGTTAAAACTGATTGTCAGAAATATTGACTGTTTTCAATTTTCACCATAAAATATTGTTACGCGATGAATAAAATTTATTTTAAATTGAATGCTAAAAAGTTAAGATACGTCGATACATGATGCATTTTATTTCCAGTTTAGGAGATAAATTACCTACTTGAACCTTACGTTTTGTACAAAATGTATTCAAGTAATGGATATCCAATTAAAATAATTGCGTGCAAAAAAGTACACTTTTAACACAAAAAAATATTTATTTTTAACAAAAGTGATTGTTTTATAACATTTGACATGAAAATCGCTCTTCTGTGGTTCCTGGCTATTCTGATTGACGTGTAAAATTACAGCTACATTTCAAAAAATATTTACGTTTTAATAAAAGTGATTATTTTATAACTTATTATAACATTTGACATGAAAATCGCTCTTCTGTGGTGACTGGCTATTCTGATTGACGTGTAAAATTACAGCTACATTTCTATACATATCTGCAGCTAAACTGGTAATTTATCCGGACAGTTTATAATGTTCTTCCTAAAGAGTGTTTTCAATTCTGTTTGGTGGAGAACAAAATAACTTACATTATAAAATATAAATTTAAGAACGGGAACAGGTTACTGTACCAGTACCAATCATGTAATGAATCAACAACAACAGCAAATATAACATTTTTATTTTGTGTGTCGTTTGACAAATTGAATACTTCTTGGGACCAATGACCAGTGCCAGTCATGTACATGACATTGAGTGATGTTATAGCAGTATAATAAGTTGGATACAGATTACAGATACAACACACCATTTTCAAGTTTGACTTTTAATGAAAAAAATACGTCACAATTTTTATTTTCAACTTCTAAACAAAAAGTTGNAAAAAATACACCATCATCACAATTTTTATTTTCAACTTCTAAACAAAAAGTTGGAAAGGTTAGGGACTAGTCTAGGGGAACGACTTTTATGTACATCTTTAGAAAAAAACAACGCTACATTTACCTTTTCAGGGAAACAGACCAAAAATACCAAATGTTAAATATAAACCACTATATATACCACCGTTAAAGTAATAAATATATGTACTTTTGTTTGAAATGAAATTGACATTTTTCTCTTGCTGTATCATTGCTGCAGGAACCAGTGGAACGTTATGCAGCGTGGACATATTAATTTGGAAATTTCGTGAGGCTAAAAATAAGTAAACATGTTTTGCTCATATTTATGTATGTACATGTGATTAAATCAGATAAAATAAACAAGATTTTGTTAAATGATACCTGTCTTTGAGTAATTTTACGTCAAGTTTTTACTTTCTTCTCGTACAATAAGTTGTTACTTTCTTGTTCTCTGGCTAGGCTTTTGTCATTTTGTACGTCGAAAGAACAGCTATTAACATAGAAATACTAGGTATGTACAATTTCAACTGGTCGCTGACTAGAAGATTTCTTTAAAAAGTGTAATTTTCCGTTCAAAATATATGCATAAATACCTAAAAGCCTTCTTGGCAGTCTATAATAGGACAGGTGTGCCGACGTGCTATACTAACTCCTTTACCCCACATGACATTTGTGGTTAATGACCACGTTTCTGCCAAATTACTAGATGTATCTCCAGTCCCAGATA
>JAANSP010004242.1:0-10402 GCA_036850745.1 Homidia socia
GTATGACGATGATGAGCTAGTGCACAAGCTGGAACGGAACACACAACAATACAACACACACATTGTCAATTTTATTGGCAATCATTTCCGTAAGTAATTCAAACTGGATGTCTAGTGAAAATTCTCTCTTTTCTCTTTCCCCAAGACTGAGGATTCGTCGACTGAAGAGATGAGTAATGAATGAGTAGGAGTTGCAAAAACAGGACGATGAAATGAAGCAATATTCAGTAACAAGTACGAAAACAAACTACTGCTCTTTCGTTTTGTGCATTTTTAATGCCCTTTTTCAACTAGAGACTTGAGGAAACTGACACATGGACAAGAGACTTTTATGCATAGGACACTATTGGAAGCATGTCGAATTCCCACTTCTCCAGACTGTGACAACACGAAACGGGTCGAAACGAATACAAAGCATAAAATCACCAGTGGCACGCAGACACGAGGTTTATCTCCTGCTCCTCTTGTATTCGCAGTAAATGTGGAGAAAGCATGGATGGAGCAATGGGGAAAGCAGAAAGTATAATTTTAGTAATTTAACTTTACCTCATCTTATACAGCTAAGATAACAGAACTAAATAGTGTAAATTTAGCTGAATATTCCATGCACTGACTATTATATATACTAGTTGAAGATACCTACACTGTGCCTAAGCATTGGGTAGGTAGGAATGCATCTATAATTTCCCTTACAAAATGAGTGAAAATCATACCGAGTTAATACATCGTTGCTAGAAAAGTTTTCATTACAATGACAATATACTAGTCATAATAATCATTTATCCTGTGATTAGATTTTTTAAACGGAAAATATACAGTGGGATGAGAGGGAACATGTATTAGCTTAAAAAATCATTTTTAAAGTACCGTTAAATTAAGAAATATTCAAAAAATCCAAGAGAAACATTATTGTAATCCACTAAAATGTGAATTATACTCTGTTGACAATTAAAAACATGTGCATTTGGAATTGAAATCAAAGCTGTGCTTTACTATTAAAATTAATTAAGGTAACTACCTACTCATTGGTTTCCTGATGCCGCATTAAAACTGTAAAAGAAAATACAACACAAACGACAGCTATGTCAAGTATGTATAATGATAACTGTAAAGCGTTTTGTAACTTGTAGCAAGTACGATAAAAGATTACAAGTACTACCCAGTTTTCTGCATTGGCATTTCAAGTGGCATCAATTATAGGGCTAGTTACTCAAATAACATCATCATCATATACATATTGTAAATCTAATTCCCTTTACAGTTAGTGCGGAGTACATCAACTGGCAGTTTAGATATTTATACATGACCTTATAACAAAACCGCATTACGTGACTTCCAAAAATGGAGTCTTTGGTCTCTAGCCAGCTCATAATGTTCGGAAAGTAAATATGTATGCGTACAACAGCAGAATAGCATTGCTCCCATTGTTTCCCTGCACAAAGATGTATGAACATTTATTATATTGAACATGCTCATAATATTGTAAACTATTTCTGCATATAGTAATAAGTTGGCTGTGCTATTGTAGAGCCTGCAAGTATAGGCCACAATAATACTACAACTACAACCAGTCCTTCCTACTAACTACCACTACCCATGTCCTTTGAAACAAAAAAGCTTCCTTTCACTTTGCCTATAAATCTTTTTTCCTCTTTCACTTAAGTTGTTTGTTGGAAACTGGCTTTCACGTTGTATGTAAGTAGTTCAGCTCAAGTATTCATTCTCACCGGACATTAAAAACATGGAGGCAGAATGTAAGAATACTATTACGTAGAAAGAAAGCATGGCATTTTGTAGAAATATGTGTATTAACTACTGCTGGAACAATTTTATCTCATCACACCATATTAGCTAAAAGGATTGGAGTTTTGGAGTAGGTGCAGATCATACACGAAATTCCACAAGAGAAAACACTATAATTTGCCTATCTCTTGTCTTGTCGCTTGTTCGGTGTTTCATAGTCGAAAATGATCAAGTGTGCTACACTAATGTACTAATTAACAATACTAAAACTCTAAGCAGCAGCTCATTAAACTAATTAACCCTCCACAGCATGGTGCGCTAAGATGGTATATATATCGTGGCAATATATATGTACGTCTGTACTTTCACAACAGACAGCTTAATCATAATATATATCAGTTTAGTTCGCCTGTATTACTACGTAATATAAAAGAAGATGCAAACTGAGCAAAGGATCGTGGAAGAGTAGCATATTCATGTAGTTTGAAAACAAAAACAGCGGAACCACGAACACGAATTAACGATAGTAAATGGTCTTTTAAGCCGCATTTGCAAACAGCATTCAATCCAACGTGCCACACAGAGCATAATGGTGGCAATAATTTTCATTCCGCGTAGCATTACAAATTTCGCTTTGTAAAACTGAATTCCCACTTTTACTCCCACCATCACCCAACCAACGTACAGAAAATGCGTTGTGTACTTGTGTGCATGTACTGGTAATAATATGTATTGTGATGAGTGGGTGAACAAAGCAAAAAAAACCTCCTGTAGTTTTTAACAATGCCCACTATATGTATACATACAACATTTAAGTGCATTCCTTCCCAATGTATTGTTTATATGACGTAAAAACTTTTTTACAATAATTATTGTGTGATACACTTGATACATGATACCAAACCACTCCATCCTTGTTATAGAATTTGCTGGAAACTTGTCAAGTTCCAAGTAGTTTTTATACATGCATCTATTTAAAAAAAATAATGCTGAATAGAATATTATGGACTGTTCGCTGTTTGATATGGCCACTAAAATGCTTTGATAGAACAAGCATTTCTAAAGGATGCCTCCTACATGCTTCCTGACTGAGGAAAAGAAAACCCGCTTTCACTCATGAATCGCCAGCAACAAGCAAAACTATTAATTGATAATAATCATAACCATGAATTTAGCACATTAACGTTTTCACAAAATGTAAGTACGTGTACGTTTAACACGCTTCAAATACAACACAACGCATGTATAACATTGTTATTGTAAAAAGTGGGAGCGAACAAAAAATGCCCGCTTACTCCGTCACGGACATAACCATTACCATTATACAAAACATACTCCAAACGCAATTCACGAATTTTAGAATTCACGTCTTGCTCTTCTCGACATGAATGGTTTCCTCATGTTAAATATGAAAACACGCTTTTGCAATAATAAATCACTAAAATCACGTATAAAAATGTCTATAAAAGTTGAAAAATCTATACATTCACATTATTGGCTAAACGCTTAAAATACCATTGCGGAAGTGAAGGTATATTCTGTATTTTTTCAGTGGCCGTTATATGTCCAGAGTACAGATCAGAGAAACTGGTCACATATATAGAATTCATTCAAGGTAATATACTTACTGAAGATTTACTACTTTCTAATCTCTCTTAAACAGGCCACTTTAGAAAAAATCAGAGAATAACCATAAATAGTCTTTGAAATCTGCAATATTAAGTTATTGATTTTTCTTGAATTTGTAATCGTCTATATTGAACTGGATTTGATGATGCTAGGACTGAAACACACAGAACTCCCCATAACATATTTCACACACAAACAAGTTCTTTCACTCTTTGCAATCGCTGGTTTGCAGCCACACTACGAAATAATGCAGTATAAAAAGACAAAGAAGAAGAAACAGTTCGATGACAATAGTGAACACAGTGTTTCATGACAAGTGTCGCGTTCAATAGCGATTGTAGAGTAGTATCTTTTTCAAACATTCTCCTAAATATCTGACTGCTGACTCTCGAAAACAACATTGTCAACTAAACAGAGTGTTTTATGACAAGTGTCGCGTTCAATAGCGATTGTAGAGTAGTATCTTTTTCAAACATTCTCCTAAATATCTGACTGCTGACTCTCGAAAACAACATTGTCAACTATTAACACAAGCGCAAGCATAAAAAAGTATTCAGACTGTGTAGTTTTCATGAAGATGATATGTGTAGTATGTATGTAACATGGTTATTCAAATTGATTCAATACAAAAGTCTATAAAAATTATATCAACAGCTACACAAAAGTAAAGCACCAAATCCTCTGTTCCAACAACTTTCAATATTTGGTCAGGTGAAGCCGTATAAATAAATATAATTATGTAGCACATTCTGCATTCAAATACAGTAAAAACACTCGCTAGTTAGTTTGTCTCCTCCTCAGGATTCTAACCTGAGAGGTACATTTGTAAATGTTCATTGAAAAGTGAGGTGTAAACCCCCTGGAAATGAATAAATACTCGAGAAATAAATTATCCTGAATACTATATACGGAATAAAACATTTTGTGTATTTGCTAATGAGTATGCATCCCTTTAAAAATTGTCACATAATTAGCCTCAAGTACGACATATGCAAGCGGTTAACGGGATCCAAAGTTTGAATTTGAAATACACCAAGTCAAAATTTAGCACAGAATAAACTTATTAGTCCGAGTAGTTTCTTTAGTGCTTTATGATGAATAAAATACGATTTGATTTAACTCTTGTGTCCATTATTATTGGGCCTGCCTAGCAAAAGTTGAGGTATCGTGCTTGTAGGCAGTCTTAAATTAAAACTATAACCAACCTTTACATTTTGGCGTTAAAATGTTCTGGTACTTAATGAGTGCTATTGGAAAAAAACTCAGACTGAGGAACCTTATTCTCCTAAACAACGTGTTTGAAGTTATAGTGTATGCATGTGTCGTATGAACTTCAGTTCAACGACTATAGCGAGCGATTACGTAACCTTAATCATGAGAAAACCATGAAACCAAGCATGAAAAATGTAGTAGTACTGTTTTTGCGATTATCTATAATTACCATATGCTAAAAAAGCATCCTTGGTATATAGGCATGGATGTACCAAAAACAGTCATAATAACTTTTTCACAGTTGAAATTCTTGTTCCACATGTGTAACAAAATGCTCAAAAGCAAAGTCGTAAAAATGATGATTAGAGGGAAATTCCTACTTGACAAATACTTCGTCACACACCCTTCGTAGCATTTTTTGCCCGGAAAATGTATTTTTTGCCTAGTCAATATCCAAGCAAGACATACAAAATACAAATACAACAAATCCTGCTGCTGCTGTTATGTTGTTGTGAGCAGTAAAGCCGGAGGAATGCAACAACGTGAACAACAACCATAAATAACGCAGACAGCAACTCAAAAAAGGAAGTAAACCGTGTGACTAATTTTAGCTGAGAGTACGTAAGTAGCATACACGACACAGTAAGTACAAAACATCCAATGCAACATCTAAGATTGTTTTAAAACCTGAAATGTAGATCATTTTAACCGATTGTGTTCAGTCAGGAGTTTGGCTACAGCGCTTACGCTCGCTTATGCAAAGTTCAGCAGTAAGAAAAATCCAATCCCAACAAAAAATACGTACGTCTCCACAACTCTGTGAGATTGTTTTGATTTGATTGGCAGTGCTGAGCAAAAGCAAAGGGCATAAACAACAACTGGAAACGATTAATGACGACAATGAACCAACAAACTCAAGAGCCATGTTCTTTTTACTCCATTTTTTACATCCCGAACAATTCCTTGAATACTTTTCAGAAATACTTAAACTTGAAATGGATAAGTGCTACAAAAACAGATATGCAAAAAACCTCATCAAATGCATGGATAATCCATAATGGAAGCATTCATTCAAACTATGAACTCTGACTCAGAGCCATATAATTGACAACAAATGAAAACAAAAAAATCAAGCCGATTGATCCAATTCACCATAAATCTCTGAAACTTTTACAGGTACTTGAAAATTTGCCCATACGAAAAGCAGTAGGTTGAGAAAAGGAATATATGAAGGCATTCAGGATTGAAGGCGCATTTAAAAAATATGGATTCAATAATATTTAAAAAATAAAAGCACCTATTACGATGCTTAAGAAATAAAATAATTAAGCATGTGAAATGGATTCAATAATATTTAAAAAATAAAAGCACCTATTACGATGCTTAAGAAATAAAATAATCAAGCATGTGATTAATATAGTGGTTAATGCATAAGTGTATTTCCATAAGTTGACAACATCGATGTACCATATACCTATAGTATGTATTTATAATTATATACCTATTTATGCTTTATATTTTCTCTTAAATCAGCAAAATCCCGTGGAACAACTTTACTAACTTGACTAAAACAAAATCTATTAAGAAGACTTTCGTGAAAATAACATGCTTGATAATATGTGATACGTGCATGCGTAATATGGTTGAGCAAACCCATGCTGACAATTTTAATTATGCATGAAGAAAGCAAGTGCTCATTAAAATATTGAAGTGCTTACTGCTTACGTCTCCACGTTCCATCCCACCATGTAATAAAACTGTATCATCATATTTGGTTTAGTTTTAAATCAAATACCACCTGACAATATATTGAATACAACCACACAAGCACCCACACACATATTTTATCATTTCGTACTTTTCCAACTTTCACTCGCTTTTGAACAAAACTTTTTTCGCAATAAGTAAGAGGAAATTGAGAAGGGGAAATTGCCTTCTGCTAATAGAATATGCACAGGCTGCTCATCACACTGGATTCAGCGTCAAATGCGAGGAGAGCGTACTTGTTTTTACCTACCTCCAGTCCAAAATCATTATTGAATTTATCGATTCGCTTTGACTCAACTCTCAGTTTCATTATGTGTCGCATAATTACGTACTCTGTATTTTATATCATTTCACTTGAAACAATTTCCGTTCTGGTGGAGCTGAACACAAAGTAGGCAATATGTAAAACACCTCACACAACTATAATTAAATCAATGAATGATAAAAAGTGTTTATGGCTTGAAGAGGGTGACGGGTGATGAGATGACGATGAATGAAGGAGAAAGAAACAAAAAAACCAGCACATATTTCTCACCAAAACTGTAGAGTGCTTAAGCTTCTTGAGCCTGATACAAACTGATTGTGAGTAAAGCTATTCTTGTCACCTCTTCAAGAGCGTACAAATACTGACCAAGATAGACATGAACTTCTCTCCTCTCTTCTCTCATCATCTCTTCCATTCTATCTTAAATTTAAGCATTCCAAAAAAACTCCGGAAACAAGTACATGCATTCTACTTCTTCAATCCACCACTCGCTATACTTGCTGGAGCCAACATAACAGTGGTCGTGGTACTGGTAAAGTAAGAGCAGAGCAGAAAAACATTATTCATTCGCAAAGGTGAAGAGAAAGAGCGGAAAATGATCCGAATCTTTCCGAGCACAAATGTATACATTTACAACACTGTATACTGTGTGCAATGGAAACTACTTATAACAACCGCTTCCACCTCCACAAACTTAAGAAAGGACAGATGAGCTGGATTTGGATTGTTACTCTCCAGCCAAAAGCAGACAAGAAGTAAGGAACAAATACCTACCTACAGCACATAATATGATATTACAGACAAAGATAGCTAACGACCAAAAAAGAAGAGATCTTTACACGTATTTACCTATATTACATATACCAACAAGAGTATGACTGACTGCATTGTGTTTTCTCTCATGTACCATGTTGTACGTTGTCCATATTATTATGTAAGCAAACCGAGAAAGGAGACGAGAAAAACTTGGTCGTGTACATGAATGTATCAGTATTTTTTTCTTATACTATTGGAACAAATCAACGGTAGTAAGTAGTCAATAATGCAACATCATGAGAACCACTGGGTGGTTTCTAGTTTCTATAAGAGGCATATAGTTTTTCTTTTTTCCTTTGGCTGATTTCTATACTTTCTACCAATTCACCCTAAAAAGTATTTTTTAAGATGTACATAAGAGCATCTCGTTCGTTCGCACTTTGCAGTCTCTTCTCTAAAAGTAAGTAGAAACGTGCTTCGTAGGACGAGAGGAGAAGGAAAGGAGAAAAGTGTAATAATATGTTGCTCGAAAAATAAAGTTTGACGTTTTTTGATACCCTATACCCATACCGAAATTCTCACATTTCCACCTTCGCACTCGAGCTGAATTACAAAGAGGCGAAGTATATAGAAATGCAAAATGCATGCCATTGAACCCCTTTTCCTAACCTAAAGGTAAAACCCAAAGAATCAGCAACAATGATGCCATTTTATAGGAGACGATAGGAAGAGAAGTATGTACATTGAGAGAAAGTGGAAATATGATATCTTACGGAAAACATTGTGGATAAGTACGATATACAGTGACATGAATCCATTTGTGTGACATCTAGCTGACACGTCTTGTCATATGAAAACTACAACTGATGACATTTCTTCAGCCAAGTTTTCTCAACTCTCAATGCCAACAAATATCTAGTACATTCATCCTTTGTGAAATGCAACACCTCGATTTCATGAGAATTTCCTTTCACCTCTTGGTGTTACTACATTATTGGAAGAATTTTTTTTCCTCTAGATTCACATACATTACATGCGGAACATTTGACGTACATCAATAACAAGCTTTGACTTGACTTGATTATCAATAGTGGCATCAGTGGCATGGCCTGTAGTACAAGTTCTTTTTTACTCTCAATGCCAACAAATATCTAGTACTATTCATCCTTTGTGAAATGCAACACCTCGATCCTCGATTTCATGAGAATTCCCTTCCACCTTTTGGTGCTGCTACATTATTGGAAGAAAATTTTTACCTCTAGATTCACATACATTACATGCGGAACATTTGATATACATCAATAACAAGCTTTTACTTGACTTGATTATCAAAGTGGCATTAGTGGCATGGCCTGTAGCACAAGTTCTTTTTATATAGAAAATACGATTTTTGTACGCACTTTGTTGCAGTCTTATACTAATTACTACTGCCTAATATACAATATTTGTTTACAATGAACATCCTAATTTCGGAATCTGATAAATGGCATAAAACAAGAAATCTTATAGTAAGTTTTCACTGTAAAACACTGGAATTTATACTTGTGTTTATCTTCTAGATCCTGCAATCATTATACGTACTCTACTCTAAACTACGCTCGCCGCCGACGCCGCTGCCTTTTCCTTGCATTAGATGAGTTTTTTTTCTTGCTTTCTTTCTACTTCCCAGCATTCCGATCTAATTCCATAATACCGACATTTTTACTTTTTAGTTACTTCATGGGAATTGAGAATTAGGACCCATCATTCCACTGGTTATTTTACAAGTTTGTTCCATGCGTATTATCAGTATCACTCACTATGAATCGTGTGGTAGGTAAGTATACCAGTGGACGGATTCGTAAAGAAAGATTCTTCTCTACTCATAAGGTCAAGAGACCTATGCATATCACATAACAAGGACTGTTAAGAAACTATCTCAATCAATCTTTAAAAAACTCATTCAAACATGTACGTGTAAGTGAGATGTATTGATACAATTGATTGATGCTCGTCAGCCGTTTAGCGAAAAGCGGGTGCTAAACAAACAAGAAAATAAATATGCAACGACTGTCAGCCCACGTGTGCAAAACAACAGCTAAAATCCCAACGTTATGATAATTGATGAGCACTGTTTTGTATGTCGATTGCCGATTTCGTTAATTTTTAAGTGTATATTATCTTTATGCATCACATGTTAAAATGAAGACACTACGATTTAAAATGAGTACAAAGTTCTTGACAAAAACATGTTCCATGATTCAATCGAGCGAGACCATTGCTAGTATATATCAGTAAGAAATGCGCTTGATGATGCGTCAGTTGCGTGCAGCTTTTGCTTACCTTTTCTAGGAAACCACATAATGTATGTTATCAGAGCTCATGATGATTGATTATATTTTTTAAACATTGCACTATCAGAAGGACGACTCTTTTTTAGCTTCTAGTCAATTGTAAATCGATAAGCTGCGGCTATGACTGCCACTTGCACTTACAATTAAGGATACACACATTTATGATAATTTCGAGCTTCACATTATTAACATGTCAAAGATGACATGACAGTACCATACACTATACAGCACTCTCTTTGAAATGTACGTAGGTAAATGTATTTACTGATATTTTGAGAAGCGAGACCAGTGTACGATTTTTATCCAACTAATCCACCTTCACTGAACACACGTGTGCACGCACACGGACCAAACTGCTGGATAAAAAATTATACTTTCAAAATTATTGCTGTTACTGAATCCATTTCACTTGATTGCCGATTTTGTGACACGTTCCGAACGAAAACAAAGCAGCTAAAACAATGTGTCTAGATTGACAGTTTGTTATTGACACTTGCACTTTTACTAACTATTATTGCTTTTACTAACATTATTGCACTTGGTAAGGAAAAATATTATGTAGATGTTATCAACAATAACAGATACCAACGCACGACAGAAAGCTTAAACTACAGCAGTGCACACAACAGAGAAACGGTAGACGTTAGAGGTGTACATGATGAACAAATGTTTGAGGAACTAAAAATTGGGTTGCTTG